>JALBCR010001298.1:0-230000 GCA_030710515.1 Abscondita cerata
TCATGCTGGTTTCAGTTACGTATTTGCTAGCATCGAATTTTGGACACACTGTATACCATAACTTTTGTAATTTAGTTCTTACAAAATCTTCTTATGGAAATTTTTGTATCTTCTATACTATTTGCCGCAGTCCATAGAAAAAAATTATCAAACGAAAAGTTTCATAATTTTATTAACTTGTTCAAAAACACTACCGTATGTAAAAATATATCAACATTGTCCTCGTGATATGAGTATTCCTCTTAATATTTTTATATTTAATAAATTGTTGAAATTTAAAGAACAATTTTTTTAAATTTTCAGATTGTACTTGATAATAAGCTAAAATATGCATAAATATCATTTCTTGGCCGGTGAATTTATAAAAAAAATTTTATAGAAAATGCATCAAGCATTCTCTATAATTATGAATAAGAAATTGAATAAACATTTCAAGTTACTTATTAAGTACTACGACTTACCTTGTGTAGGACACTTCTTGATGATATCATAAAAGCTGGAGTTGATGCTCGATTAAATTAAATGCAGATGTTTGGCTAAACATACTTAAAATTTGAATAACGGTTTAGTACGTTGTACTCGCCTGTGACGCTCTTCGTTTTCATTTGATAAAAATACACAGCTTTTCTCTTTCTTTTACTGTAATCAGAATCTAGACCAGACTTACTTTCAGCTTTTTTGCTTTTAGTCGGGCAGTTTGGGAATCATTTGTAACAATAATCACAATTCATTAAATTTTATTTATTAAGTAAAATAATTAATATACATTCAGATCAAAAATATTACAAGATATACTTTTCTACTAATTTTATAATTTCTACATGGCCTACTACCTCAAACATGTTTTTTCAATTTTTTGAGATATTTTATTATAACTGATTTTCTTTTGTTAATTTTGCTCTGCATAATATTTATAAGTGGTTTTGAAACCCTTTCTTCTCTGTTACTCCGGTGGCCCGCGTTCTATTTGATATCCACTCGTAGATCTCCATTTTCATTTAATAAATGATATATGTAATTCAATGTTCATAGTGTAAAATGTGTAAATTACTGAGGGTTGTTTGTCTCACCAAAAATCCGCCAATTCTCACAAAGCGGTTCACTCCAACACAGACACGATAGCACGAGATTTGCAAAGAAAATCACAATTACTCATCTTATAATCAAAGAACAATTTTTATACTCACCGGGGGACTCTTTGTCATCATTCGGTTAACTAATTCCATTTAATTATTCCATACAGTAATTATAGAAATTAATACACTTCTCGACAACTAGCTAGTGTCACTTGAAATAAGTGGAGGCTTCTCCGAACTCTCAACCTAGTTAGCATCCCAATGACCAAGATCGGGGGCACCTAATAAGGCTACCCTCTCCACCTGCATCATGTCATTCAGGTAGTCCGCAACACTCCTTTTTGCGAGTAACCCCACCTGAAAGAACCACGGCATTGTGTCGGGCAACTGTGCACAGGTGGTGAATGGTTAAATGTTATTCAAATACACCAAACAACCTTTTTGTTGCCGGGTCACTACTTACTTGCATTTCCACTATCCGTCTACTCAAACCTGAACATTTTCCAAATTATAATAAAATATAATCTCATATTTCCCATTATTAAAAACAAATCTTATTCCATCTGTCAGTTACTCTGACAAAACCTCCACCCCTCTATATTTTTATATCCCATTAAATTCTACACGAAGGCATTTATTATAAACCAGATGTGAATAAAATAAGAATAATAACATGTAACAAATAATTATATATTTTAAGAAAGAAATTAAAAACAGAAAATATAATAAAATTTAACTCTAACAATAGTTTCCTAATTTTGAGTTATCTATTTCGATGTTTGTATAAAAAGTTTACATTTTTCAAACCTGATTTGGTTGTGTGTAAGTTAAACAAAATATTTCAAAAAATTAATTGTAATTATAGTTGTTTAGATTCGGATAATGATGTGCCGTTTTCCATGCTTTTCAATTTTTATAAAATGCACTGCACTCACATATTCGTTGAAAAGCTTTTACCTTTTGCATGAACATCAAATATCAGATTTTATATCGTATAATTGTCACGTCTTTAGGGAATCGTAAACGACAGTTGCATAGTTGATGTGAAATGGAAAATGACAAAAAATATATACATGTAGTGGATTGAGAATATGCACGTTGAAGGTACAACGAGCGTAAGTATTGACTATTACTTTTTTTATTAAAAAAATCAATACCGGTTGATATTTGCGTTTATACAAACATTTTTAGCTTTCCGTGTATTTCACGCTGAGCCAAATTTGCTTTTAAAGAATATGACATTACTTGAATTTAAAGGAAATTCACATTTATATGTCTATTTTTCATTATGAGTTTACAAGATGATTAAACTCAACTTCAATTAGTGCAGTAACTAGAGATACATTTTTGACAAAAATAATAGTAGGATACCGCTTGTGCCATGTAATTGTAAATAGTATAAAGTACCTTATGATCATGTTTATACCGAAAATGAATTGTGATTATATTGTTTATTAACATTTAAATTCAAAAAAACGTGCTTTTTCATTCTTTTTTCAGTTGACTAAAAAGTAATGAACCAACATTAATGGTTTTAAAAGAAAAGTTGTAGAGGATGAAAATACGAATAATTTACGTTTTTCTTTAAACATTCGCATATTCGTTATTTTTAGATGTAGCGTAGATCTTTCGAGAAATAGGAGGTAATTGTAGGTACTTAATGTGTGCAAAACCCTGAAATTATTGGGCAATTAGTTAATGCGTAACTGTGATTTAAATTTTTTAATGCATTATTTTCAATCGAGGCTAAATGCTTGTGCGGTGGTCCGATTCTCAGAAATAAAAAATAGTTTTGAATGTGAAATGGAAAGGAACAAAACGTATATTCTGATTTTTGGATAAAATGATATTTGACACGCGAAAAATGCATGCAAAGATGACTGAAATTGACCAAGAGCGAGGAGGCGTTCTCGGTCAATTTCAATGTTAAATATCATTTTATCAAAAAATGAGAATATACGTTTTGTTCTTTCCATTTTACGTTCAAAACCGAAAATCCTTATTGTTGCTCAAAAACAACACATTGTTTCATGTCTTTAGCTTATAAATGCATTTTAAAAACATACCGCCCGGTCACGTAATTCTCCATCTTATGTATAACATGTGGGGTACGATTGGATAAAACTTGATGTCTAGTGTTTTTTTACAATACCCGAAAGTTTATTAGATTTTAAAGGCTACTTTAGAGAATTTTTGTAAATATACTACAATCATCAAATCCAATTACTATTTGCTTCTAATTTAATTATACAGGATTGGCCACAATGAATTGGAAATATTTTAACTGTAGAAAGCTGAGCTCAAAATATTAAAATTTAACTCCAATTACTTAGATAAAATGTGGCTGCTTACTGGATGTTTGATTTCAAATTTAAAAATTATTTGTAACCAGAACTTTAAATACTTCAAAACTATTTGACGTATAATCCTTGCAATATTTGGCAGGAAGAAAACACCTAAAACGTTGTATTCAACTGCACTTACAACAGTTGACACTGTGTTATAGAATTGAGTTTGTTCTATGTTTTAGAACTTTATAGTTTCTGTTCTGTCTGACAAACATTCACTCTGACGCGATAAGCCTGAAGTCGGTGCGGTGTTGGCACAAAATTGGTAGTGCCTGCTCGAAGTGAGGCAGTAGTCATGGCACGTTTGGATGGTAATTTCCGGGATGCAGGTGTTAGATTGCTGGAACCTATCTGTGACGACAAGAAGGTTGGACGTGGTATCCTAATAGGGAAAGTTTTGGTTAACGCAGATGAACCAATGGTACCTGTTAGAATAATCAACTTAAATGACGACGGGGTACGGTTAAAGAAGAACTCCATGGTTGGAGAATGTATACCAATATCATCGGTTGTTCGAATGACTGGAGTAAATGAAAAGCGGAAATGGAAACCTTGGCTACGTGAATTATCTCATTTGTGGAAGACATCAAGTAAGGATCTGAATCAATCTCAGCTAGAGGCGGTAAAGAAACTTATCATTAAACACCAAGAGGTTTTTGATACTAGCGATGGTTCAAAAGCTCGAACCAACCTGGTTGCTCACAAGATTAACATCGGAACCGCTCAGCCAATAAGGCAAGCACCTAGACGCTTGCCTCTAGCGAAAAGAAGCGAAGCAGAGAAAATAATTGACGTGATGAAAACCGAAGGGGTAATCGAACCATTTAGTAGTCCCTGGGCATCGCCAGTCGTACTGGTAAAGAAGAAAGATGGCTCTACGAGATTTTGCGTTGACTACCGACGTTTAAATAATGTCACACTGAAAGATGGTTACCCCTTACCCAGAATTGACGACACTTTGGATACCTTGTCTGGTTCTAAATGGTTCTCCACTTTGGATTTAAAAAATGGATACTGGCAAGTGGGAATGGAACCAGAAGATTGCGTCAAGACGGCTTTCACAATCGGAACCGAGCTGTGGCAATTTACAGTGATGCCATTTGGGCTCTGCAACGCTCCGGCAACTTTTGAAAGATTGATGGAAACGGTATTTAACGGTTTGACCTGGTCAACTTGTTTGGTTTATCTGGACGATGTGATTGTGGTAGGAAATTCCTTTAAAAGCCACTTGAAGAATTTGGACGAAGTGTTTCAAAGGTTGAGGAAGGCCAATCTGAAGTTGAATCCGAAGAAGTGCCACATATTCCAGAGCAAGGTGAAGTACCTCGGTCATGTTGTGCCCGGAGACGGTGTCGCGGCCGATTCAGATAAGGTGAAATCGGTACGTGAATGGCCGGTGCCCAAAGACAAACACGAATTAAGAAGCTTCTTGGGGCTTTGCACGTATTACCGAAGATTTGTTCTTGGCTTTGCCAACATCGCCAAACCACTCACAAAATTGATTAAAGAGGGCCGAGCATTTTTTTGGGATGAAAGTTTGTCAAAGCGTTTGAAGAACTCAAAGCCGCTCTAGTGTCATCGGAAGTACTTATTTATCCAAGAACCGAGGAAAATTCATTTTGGACACAGACGCTAGTAATGTCGGTATTGGGGAGTCTTATCCCAGGTACAAAATGGACAAGAGAAAGTTATTGGATATTTTAGTAAAGTTTTGTCGAAACCCGAGCGGAATTACTGCGTCACGAGAAAAGAACTGTTAGCGATGGTGAAGTCTGTCGAACACTTCTACAAGTACCTATATGGAAGGAAGTTCTTATTAAGAACAGACCACGCCGCTTTAAAATGGCTTCTGCAGTTCAAGAATCCCGAGGGCCAGGTGGCCAGATGGATTGAGCGCCTCCAGGAATACGATTTCGATATTGAGCATCGGGCCGGAACCAGCCATCGAAATGCTGATGCATTGTCGAGAAGACCTGGCGCGGAGGAATGCAAGAATTGTTCACGAATGGAACACAAGGAGGATGCCGTCCGGCGGACTACTATAGTAGTACTATAGTTAGCGCATCAAACTCGACCATCAAGGCATTATGGGCGCAGTGAGAATCTTTAAGTTTAGAAAAGGGTGTCTTGGAGCGAGTACTGGAAAACGAAGATGGTACCATTAAAAAACACAGTTGGTTCTACCGCGAAGTAAGATTCCAGAAGTACTCAGTCACCTGCACGACGGGGCAAGTGGAGGCAATTTTGGTATTATGAAGACTCTAAAAAAAGTTCGAGAACGGTTCGATTGGGTCAATTGTAAAGACGATGTTAAGGAATGGTACCGGAAATGTGACGTGTAATGGGCCGCATAAAAAAAGACGCGCTCCTATGAAGCAGTATAACATGGGAAGTCCGTTCGAAAGGATTGCCATAGATATAACAGGACTGTTCCCCGAATCCGATGCTGGCAATAAATATATCCTGGTGACGATGAACTATTTTACTAAATGGACGGAGGCGTATGTGTTGCCAAATCAGGAAGCCTCGACAGTAGCCGACGTGCTGGTCAAGGAGTTCTTTAGTCGTTTTGGAGTCCCACTGGAACGGCATTCAGACCAGGGGAGGAACTTCGAATCAAAATTATTTTGCAAGTTACTGGGAATCAGGAAGACCAGAACAACCGCGTTGCATCCGCAGTCCGATGGAATGGTGAAGCGGATGAACAGAACCATAGGGAAGCACCTCTCCAAAGTAGTTTCCGAGCATCAACGAGATTGGGACCAGTATATCCGCTTGTTTCTCCTGGCATACCGTTGTAGTGTACACGAAACAACTGGAGAAACCCCGGCGAAGGTACTGTTTAGTAGAGAATTGCGTCTGCCGTGTGATCTGGCATTTGGAAGTAACCCTGAGGAGAAATTGTCGGGAAAGACTATGCGGAAAATTGAAAAGAAGGCTGAACGAGACCCACGATCGAGTCAGGAAGCAGACTCAGTTGGCTAGTAACCGTATCAAGCAGCAGTACGATGTGCGAGGCCAGGAAGGAGGTTTCAAGAAGGTGATTTGGTGTGGCTGTATAACCCAAGAAGACGTAGAGGGTTTTCTCCGAAATTGCAACAAGACTGGGAAGGACCGTACCAAATTGTAAAGAGAATTAACGATGTGATCTACCGAATTGAAAAAGGGGCCTAGGGGAAGCCCAGAGTCGTCCACTTTAATCGACTAGCAACATATGCTGGAAGAAACGAAGATCCCCGAGGGGTCGTAGCGCGAAGAATGGCACCAACGGGGAGCGAGAAGATGGAATCACCTTTGACGATTTTATGGAGGCGTACCCCAAGACTCAGAGGGTTAATTTCGGGGTCACCACGAGTCCAGAAGGATTTGTTCGATACGTCTTCAGAGTATTCCTTAGCGCACTGCGTAGCTGAAGATCTTTCAATGTCCAGGGGAATAGCTGTGGTGTTTAAAGGAAGTTTGGTAACATGGAAGACCTAGAACGACAGTCCCCAACCGTGGGCAAGAGTCTTCTATTGCGTAATGGACGCAGACTAGTGGCGTATCTGGTAACTAAGAAAATTTCTCGGGATAAACCTCAATATGTCGATTTGTGAAATGCCTTGGAGGATCTCCAGGAACACTTACTGGTAAACAAAATTAGTAAGTTGGCGGTACCAAAATTGGGGTGCGGGTTGGACCAGTTGGATTGGCGTATGGTTTGTAACATGTTGGAAGTGATATTTCGAAGCACTGGAATCAGTATACTGGTTTGTCATCATAATCCTAACGTAACCAGATTGGTCAGCTACGACCAAGCGCACGAAGGTTCAAGTTGCCCTAGACTGGCTGCATGTCCGCAGCGAAGCGACCCATTCTTCCGAAATCATCATCTCCAGCCACAAGTTGTTCTGAGACAGAACGGTTCTAAGGAGGGGAAAGTGTAACGAGAATACCCAGATTTACATAAAAAAAAAGAAGATATATGTTGTTTTGTCAACTGAATGATATAGGAAAAATAAATAATAAACTCTGTTTTGTTAACTGCCTAATAGTTATTGTGACATTATTTAAAATTGAGATTTGAAATGGAACGAATCTTGTTACACTATATTCAATATTTTTAGAATTACGTCAACAGAATTATTTATGATACAAGGCTTTTATGCACGATTTGCGGAGAATAAAACACGAACCGCCGCAAGGAGTTTGAACTAGAAATCGATGTTACAGATCAGATAGGTATTTGAATTTCGTATTTTTTATGTTATCTGTTACGTTTAAACTACGAAGCAATGTTGCACATTTGTTACGTAGCCGATCTACGCATCTTCTACATTATAAATTACGTTTGAACTACGAAGCATTGTTACACATTTATTACGTAACTGATCTACGCAACTTCTACATTATTTCTGTAAAGGAGGCGGATATAGAACGTTTTGGAGATGTTTTTGGTGCGCAACACACGCGTCTACAAAAACGTAACATGAAACGAGTAAACGTATGCATTACATTATGACTACGTAACAATGTCTGCTGGGCCTTCCAAACGCCACACTACATAGTGAATGGATGAAGCATATACTACGATACAAGTACAAGCTTCCAAACAAATAATACAAGACCCCGTATTTTCTATTAAATTTTTTTTAATCCATCTGATTTTCTCGTAAGTTGCTCCGTAACCCTTTAGTTTGGAGACTCTGTATATCAATATTCAAAACAAATTTTTAGACAACATAGCAATATTTACAATAGCGTTTCTTTAATGATGAAGTTTTTATCGATGTTTCAAAATAAAATATAGCATTCACTAAGGGACTAAGGAAACTGTGTTGCTTGAATGCATGGGTCTTTCTGTGTCTCCCGAATCTAATGCATAACAAGGCTTTTAATCTACTTGATTTAGTTGTCCAATTTTGTTTTGATTAATTTTAATCATACCATCCTTCTTCAACGTAGCAGATTTGACCTCATCAGAATTACAAGGCATAGTAAGCTCTGTTTTTTTAGCATTCAGTGCCACAATGACCTGAATAAGCTTACCAGTACTCTAACATTGGTCTTCCATAATATAAACGACTGTTATTAAATGGTACCGTTTTAACATCTTTGTGCAACACGCGTCTACAGTACTCTGCGTAAGTAAACCTATTGATTTGTCAATATCTTCCAACTAAATCACCATTCGAATTAACAAATACAGTTTACTGTATTCTTAAGTTCTTCTTAAACAAATGTCTTGAGCTTTTTTATTTTATTATTTGACGCAGAATAGAGAAATGGTTCATTTATTATTCCACATCTTATAAATAAGTTAATACCGCATATGTGATTAGACTTTGGGTATACTAATCCGTCGATCCCAAAGGGCCGTTAACTTACATATATTTCTACATTATTCTTCAAATCAAAGTTGTTTATAATTTAATTATACACATTTTTGCTTAAACTTTTTTTATCTGATAAGTAATTACTGAGATATGACAAACACGTGACGCTAATTATTTAACAGTATCTGCAAGAATATTAATTACAAAAAAATGCAAAAGTTTTTAGAAATTTTATTATCTATAACTTTTATTTGAATTATTTTTTAGTTTTAGTTTTAAAACGTGTTCAAGAGAAAGATCGCCTCATTTGGAAGAGGAAACGGATATAAAACGCCGTAACTAATGTTTATTTTTTCCAAATACCTTAAGTTTATTGTTAAACTGTTTTTACGACACTTCTTAAATTTTAAGATCAATAATATTGCGTAACATTTTTAGAAAGCAGTTATTTTAATGTTTTTTTACAACGTATTGGTTTTTCCATACATTAATCCGGGAGATGTGGAGTTCTGCGCCAAACAACATTTTTTTCATAAAATTGTGCTTTAAAAATTAACAATGGTTATCACTGCGTTAACCCTTACTTGTAATGCACACTATGCACAAAATATATTTGAAATGAAACGTATTTATTATAAACAAAAACGGATGTAATTTTTTATTATTTCTATTGTTCAATTAGAACGGAGTACAAACATACAACCATATAATTGGTAAATAAAATCAATATTATAAAAACATTGTACAAACAACATAAGTGGGCGACTTTTATCCAGCTCTACAGTACGATTTATGTTATTAATTTAGTTTGTTATTTTTTCGAAATGCAATTACTTTGTAGCAATATTCAGTATGAATAGTGTAAGTAATAGTAATATTAAACGGTAGACGAGTTAGCCCGAAGGGTGATATTGCGGTCAGCATCCAATAACTCGAGACGACCACGATATGATGGGACTATTATCATAAAAGCTAAAATTTGATGTGGTTCATTTACTAGGCAACTGATAGTGCTGTTCCAACTACTGTATAATTGTCTTCGTCTGCCGAGGGCACAAAATAAAATAATTAAAATACATTCCGATATCTACACGACCGAGTCATGAGTGCACCGAGAGATTAGCATATTACAAAAAAACTTTATTAAAAAGCTTAGTATAATCCACCGCCAGCTTTTTTTAAATTTATCGTCTAAAATTGAGGTTTCCTGAGCAAATTAAAAACACACAAAATATACGAATAAAATTTTGCGACGAGAATAAATTAAAATTTTAATTTAACTAACATTTCGAGTTGTTTTTCTTGGCGATGTATATTGCGGTTGTGTTTAAAGCAATATGGTTTTCCGAGTCCCTAAGGAGAAAGTATATTTCCGATGTCCAATAACTTGGAGCACGAGGCTACAATTAAAACCTTTGTAAAATAGGACGGCGAGGGAGTTATTCATGCGGACGACGACGTCCCGACTGCGGTTTCCCACTGCAGAGAAGCAAAATAGTATGGGATTATTAAAGTGTAGCTAAAATTAGAAAGCTTTAGTATATTTATTATCTTTTCGCCACAGAGCTAGCAACACGGACTAGTAATAAACAAAAGTACTTTTAGCATAAGGTTTAAATCTATTATTCAATTGCAGTTTAGGAACCATCTTTAGGGCATAAAGAAGTCATTAACGTAATTTTTATTAGGCTCTTCAGATGGATACGAGTTTTTTTTGTTAATTACTTTTCACAGTTTTAATTATAATAATGAAAATATTTGAAGTATTTTCGATAGGCATCGACTAATTTTCTTAAAAAGTCGTTACAAAGATAATAATTAGAAGCTTATTTTCAAAAATTTGGTATAAGTTAAATAGCAACTTTAATGAATTTATTATACGAGGGTTGCCTTTTAAGTGTCGGGAATGAAGAAAAGTGTAAAAGGTATAATAACACTTTTTTTTATTGTTTTTCGAATTCACTTTTGCATTCGATGGAACAGTCGTTATAGCATTTATTCCATTCCGAAGTAGGTGTAGTCAAAATCGCTGTTTTGTAGGCATCCAACGCTTCTTCAGACGTCTGGAACCGCTTTCTTTGTAGCATATTCTTGATTCTTGGGAATGTAAAAAAATCATTGGGGCTTAGGTCCGGGCTGTATGGAGGATGATCAAGAACTTCGACATTTTACTGTTCCAAAAACGACTTTGTGGGTCAAGCGCGGTGCGAGCTTGCATTGTCTTGATGGAGCATAATGCGTCAATTTAGGTTATCTTTCCGAAGCTCGGGGATTACTTCAGGCAAGCAAATGGTCGTATACCATTGAGCATTAACTGTTCTTTGATTTTCAAGAGCAATCGTTGCTACATGCCCTGATTTGGCAACAAACGATTGTCGGTTTCAGTTCACTTTGGAAAACCCATACTGCAGATTGGCGTTTCGATTCAGGCTCATAGCTATAGATCCATGATTCATCACCACTTACGATGTCGTAATGCTCCTGAGTTGAATCGTTGTAGAGTTTTTCGACACCAATTGACTCGAGCTGCTTTCTGTTCTTCTGTGAGGAGATGTGGTATCCACCGGGAAACCAATTTTTTAACACCTACTTCTTCGTGTAAGATCTTTTGAACTGAGGTCCCTGAGATGTCCAATGATGCCTGAATCTCACTGTATGTAACATGACGATCTTCCAGAACCATGTTGCGAACAGCATCTACGTTTTCTTGAGTGATGGCGGTTTTTGGTCTTCCTTCACGCGGTACGTCACTGAGGTTAGAGCGTTTTCGCTGAAACTCTGCATACCAGCGATTTGATGGTACTTCTTCGCCAAAAACAGCAACAAGTTCTGCGACGCATTCTTGCTGGGTGAGGCTTTGTTGAAAGTTATAAAAAATAATCGTGCGGTATTGTTCCGGACTTAATTTCATCTCGTACAGCGACTTGGGAACTTTAACACGCCACGGTTTAAAAACTATCAGACCGATCTAAATGATATTTTGACATTGACATTGACAAATACCAACAGTTGTTTATAAACAGTTTTTCTGGTTGCTAGGTGATAAAAATGTTCTATTCCCGACACTTAAAAGGCAACCCTCGTAATAAATTCTTATGTCATTAAATGCGATGCTAAAATGTCCTAAAATAATCCCATTCTGAAAATGGACAGAGTGCGTTTCTGCTATTGTTTATTTATAAAATAATTTTGTATATGATATTTTCATACTATAACATATGACCTTTTATTTCAAGGAAAGTTTTATTATTATATAAGGGCCGGCTGTGGACAATTTTTAATTTTTACGAACATTTTATGATAAGTTTAGCACTAGTTTTTTGGAAAAATTTAGGATCAAAGTATATTAAATGACTAATTTTTTTCTACCTGGTAAATAAAATCACAGTGTGAATCAAGAAAATTTTATTATCAGTACAATTTTATATGGAACAATGTGATACAACATTAAGCTACCTTGTCTTCAGCCAATTATATTTGCTGATCGGCAGCTTGTTGTCTGTGGCAATGTTGTGTTCTGCTAGCCAGGGTCACATGTAGACAAAGATGAAAATTTGAGGAGTCAATCAGGACAGTATGGTGGGTGATCAAAAACTTTACATTCAAAAGGCTGTAGGAGGATCGTTGTTGCAACTGGCGTATACCATAGAAGAGCAATTGCCTGAGGAAAATATTCCTCTTCTCTTGTTCTAAATTGCTATTCGAAGACTGTCTAAATAGATTTTTAAAAACGGTTTTCAGTCGACTTTTAAAATCAGTTTTCAAATATATTTTAAAATTATTTTTAAGTCAATTTTTAAAATCAGCTTTTAAAGTCGATTTAAAAAACGGTTTTCAAAGTCGATTTTATGAATTGGACTTTAGCGTTGACTTTAAAAATGGAATGTTTGAGTCGATTTTACAGTTTCATTACTAGGATCGCTATTCTGTGCGTCTCAGCCGTCGTCGTTGTCCGTTGCAAGGTCCCCGTTGTGACGGATTAAATTTTACATGTGATTCTTATGTATTTTTTAACGTTAATTCTGAATATGCCCCTCACTTTTCGGTATCTCGAACAGTTTTCAAATGGCACCGTTCCTAAAATATGGAAGAAAGCAATTATTAATCCTCTGCCAAAAACTAGTATAGCTAGAGATTTAAAAGACCTACAACCAATTAGTGTGTTACCAATATTATCTAAAATTCTAGAAAAAATTGTGAACAATTTTATGACCCAATACATCTGCGGCAACAACTTGTTACCGAATATCCAGTCAGGGTTCCGTCCCAAACATAGTACCGCTTCTGCAATGATCAAAATAACAGCAGATATCGCTAGAAACATGGATAAACAGAAGTTACTTACCTTACGCTTTTCGACTACAGCAAAGCAGTCGATGTAATTGATCGTGATTTAATGCTGGCTAAATTACATTATTATGGTGTTAACAAACAAATGCTTCGCTGGTTTTCAAATTATTTGAGTAATAGATTTCAAGTGGTGAGAATGGATGGTACTGTATCAGGTGAACTGCAAGTCAAGTATGGAGTTCCTCAAGGTAGCATACTGGGCCCTACACTATTCACAATGTTTACAGCTGATTTGCCTAGTGTTCTCACACATGAATGGAGTATTCACCTATACGCCGACGACACACAAATGTACAAATCACGTATACCTGAAAATGTCAACAACCTAATTGCTGAACTTGATGTAAACTTAAAAAATATACTTCTATGGTCAAGAAAAAATGGTCTTCGTTTAAATCCCGAAAAAACAACAATCTTGTGTATTGGATCAAGACCAATAATAAATAGAACTAACTTGATGTTAAACGAGAAGATAGTGTTAGGTGATGCTGTGTTAAACGTAAGTGAAACTCTCCGTGATCTGGGAATAATAGTCGACAAAAACCTCAATTTCGAAAAGCATTGCATAAAAAAATGTAGTCAGTGTTATTCAAAACTTAACTCATTATGGAAATTTAAAAACATTCTTCCACAAAATACTAAATGGACATTAGTGAATGCTTTAATTTTAAGCAATTTTGACTATGGAAGTGGAGTATACTATAATTTTTAACAAAATACATCCAAAGCAAACTCCAAGTAATTCAAAACTGTTGTCTGCGTTATTCGTTTGCAATTTTTCCTAGAGATCACGTAACTCCCCATTATAATAGGCTCAATATACTTAAGCTTGAGTACAGATTTATGTTATCTTATGGTACATTTTTATACAAATTGTTAGTATCCGAAGAACCTTCATATTTATATTCTATGTTACATAAAAGATATACAGTTTTACTATGTGGTACTAATTTAAGAGGGGGTGACCCCGATATTATTCCTCAGCATCGGACAAATAAATTTGAAAGTTCCTTTGAATATACTGCACCTAAATTAATTAATTCATTTGAACAGGTGTTTTGGAAACAACATTATAAATTTAAAAAAATTCAGAGCTCATTTAATAACTTTGCAGAATAACTTTTAATTTGTACATCTTATTCACACGCGATATATATATTGTTAATGGGAAAAGTGAAAAACGGCATTGCCGATCTTTTTCCCTTTGGGCATAAATGTATTTTTATTTTTATTCATATTTTTATTCTTTTTGTCTTTTTGTTTTTTATTTTCTATGTATACTCAATAAACATTATTATTATTATTATTATTATTATTATATATTCGACTTTAAAGTTCAAAAATTTTGAAAAAAAATGTAGGCTATCATTTCAGAACTTGTCACCCTTAATATACAGGGTCCTGTAATAGTTATTTACTTAACGAGTTCGGGAAGATAAATTTCCCGCATGAGCACTTTGTTTCTGCAGCATTAGTACGAATGCGGGAAATTTCTACTCGTAAAAGTTAAGTATATTATTTTTTAGACGGCTTGTCACGAAAGTGACACATATCAAGTAAGCAACCTGAGATTGAAACTTCTAAATATCACTGACCAGTGTGGAAATAATTCATATCATTCACGGTGCATGCTATGAATTCGTCCAATGGATGAAGTCTTATTCCGATCGTCAATTTTCTAGTTTTATAGTTAATACACAAATTCGGATTATTAGGATTTAAATAATTGTGCACAATTATTTGAATGAAATATTTATTAATAGAACTAGAAAGTTACATTATTAAATGTGCAGTTATTGAAATGTATTACTTTTTTATTTGAATTTTCAAACATTTTTGTCAAATTTGATGATTTGACAATTGTTGAAGAAGTTGTCATGATGGATGATTCTGCTTTATTGTTCAAGTTATCAGTAATTGGATTAGTTTCTGACGAGGTTTCTGACGAAGTTTCTGACGAATTTTTAAGTGATTGTTTTAGCAACTTTTATTTTGTGCCCAATAGACTCTGCTATGTAACCTTCCGCCACTAATGAAGAATCCATCCACCGTGGCGTTTCAGATCTTCAATCGTAGCACCAGCATCCACAGAAATGGTGGAAGATGATCGCCTCATACAGTGGCTCGTGTAAGATGCGGGTTCCTCTAAACCAAGGTAGGTAGCAATCAATTTTGGGATGCTACCTATCTTGTTGATTTCAACGAGGCTGTTTAGTGCTTTTGGCTTGCTGATAATTCAAAAAAGCGACGTTCAGACGTATTTGGTGGTCGAAGAGCATCATATTTGCGATAGATACCGTAAAACTCGTCAACTATCGTAAACACGATCCTTTTATTTTGGTGTCACCAAATTTTACAATTACAGCCGAACCGACATCAGTTAAATCGTCAATTTTTAATTGGACCAATTCGTTCCTTCGCATGGCTCCACTAATTCCGAACACCAAAATTACCTAAAATTGAAACTTCAATTGATGAAGGGTTTTTGTTTATAGGGATGTACTTACTATCGATAACAAATATTTGCCGTCTGGCGCTTCTTTTATGAATTTATTAACTTCTTCAGCAGTTAAAGTTCTCTCTTTTCAGAAAGGCTTTCAATTTAGGATATTGACTAATATTAGTATTCTGGTAAACAATTATCATAGAAAATTGCGTCCATATTGTGCTTGGGTCAATTTTTTCGACAACTCTCCAAAATACGCAAGCAGTACGTTTCGCAAAAACGAAGAATTTACCCTGTTTTGCTTTCGCCACTCCATAAACTTGATATAAGCTTCCTCATAGCGTTGCCAGGATTTAGGGGGCAACAACTTGAGGCTGGTTTTATTTGCTGCTTCCAAAGTACTATCTTCATCATTATCCATATTTCAGAGTTTACAGATCACTATCAATACTTTATCGTTTACAGTTTAGAGGAGATAACACACTTTTTAGAAATTCAGAAATTCACAGCGAGAATAAGAAACAATTTAAAATAATAAACAACATGACATAAACGGGTTAAGGTATCCAGATTATAGATGAATTTGTCTCCGATGGAATTGGAAATTAATAATTAGTTTCAGTTATGTTGTTCAAACCGTCTAAAAAATATTGTTCCTAACTCGTGCGAAAATAACTATTTTGTAACGAGGAACTATAGTAATAGTTCATAAATAAATAAATTCACACCTGCTTAGTTTTTTGTGTTTACAAGAAATTTGAGTTGGTAGCACTGTCCCGCCGATTGCTTGACAATAGGGGAAATTGCCGGCCATTTTGAGTAGGTGGCGCATGAATCGATGCGGTTGTAAACAAACAGTAAAATGACGGATATGTACGAGAGGTATACGGTGGATGAGCTAAAATCACTTTTAAAAAAGAAGGGAATAAAATGTTCAGGAAGAAAGGCTTTACTTTATTGAAACTTCGAAACGTAAACACGACATAACTCATACACATTGAATGGATGGACAGGTGTGCGGGCGATCGCTATAACCCGCTTCGATTGAGACGCCCTCTATCGGGACAGCTTCGCCAAATTTCCCTATTTGCTTTCCGTTGTCAACTAATACCAACCTATCAAAAATTTCCCTATTCCCTAGGAAACTAAAAAACACCGCGGTGCGGGAAATGAAACTTCCCGTGCATCGAGAATAACCGGGAAATCAGTAATCTTAGGCTATGAGTACAAAAAAGGTCTTTCCACACGCCTAACATACATTCCCTAGACCAAATTATTTTTATTCGTTTTCGAGAAAAACGAAAAAAGCGTAAGGTAATCCAGTCGCCTATGATTTATTTAATAAACAAATGAATTTCGCTCTGCTAAATCTACTATTCAAATAAAGACTACATCTAAAAGAATAGGCTTAGTAAAACTTTACTGTTTCGGAGATTCTGAGTAACATAATTTACCGAAATTTTTTATCATTTGTTTAAAAAAAAACTTGGAAAAATAAAAATCTCTAGTTATTGTTTTATTTTAAAAATTAATGTCTCAGGAACTGTCAATGTTAATGTCAATATCAAAAAGTGACACGTCTAAAATCAGAAAACCAACAAAAACTGCACCAAAGACTTAACTCGGACACGTGTTTCAACAGCTAAGCTGTTATCATCAGCGATACCGATTTTTTGGTGCAGTTTTTGGTGGTTTTCTGTTGGTTAAATAAACGCTGCAGTTGGTGTTCCTTTCCTTTGACACGTCTGAACTTAGAATGCTTAAATTTGCAAACAAAAAAAAATTTAGGTAGTGCCTTTTCAAAAAATATCGATGACGTCATTGGAAAAAGTAGAAGGGTAAACAATTAATTGTAATTTAATATAAAATTATTATGTGAAATTGACATAATAATTTCCAATTTATTGAATATAAGTACAAATATTAAAACGTAGTTGCTAATATTTTTATGATTATATAATTTTATCTGAAGATGACTACTAACATAATATAGTCGAAACCGGTCACAATGATTAAATAAAAATATTGAAATTGACGTTTAAATAATTTGATATTGTTATGATTTATGTAAGACTAAACTGCCTTTCAATCAATGCCAGTCTTTGCTTTAGTTTAAATAAATGCATTAGAATTATGTATTACCAAAATAAATTTAAAATTATTCTAATTAAATTATTTGTTTAATATTTAGTTCTTTAAAATGACTTACACCAACGTATTTTTAGTGTAGTAATTTTTATTTAAAGAAATGAATAAAAGAAAATTTATTGTAACTAACATATTCTATTGATCGTCAAACATGTGTTAAACTTTTGACAGAAACATGACAATAAATAAATTTTCTTATTAAATACCTAAAAAATTTCAAAAACGCGAAATATAAATTTTAATACGCAAGTACTGATTATTCTGGCTCAATTTAATTCATTGTTTACTTTACAACTAAAATAAATGCGTTACAATTTCAATACACAATATCAACTTCCACAAACACAGTTTATTAAAAATTAGTGTGAAGGAAACTGACCTTATGAATGTTTTCTTGTAACTACAAATAGGTAAGTTTGATGTGATTCCTATATCCTTTTCTTTATATTCTTAGTAGCCTTCTTTTTAAATTCCAGCAGACCAAATGTTGGGTTTACTTATATCCATTATTCAGCCTTAATCCAAAGATGTTCCAAAAACAATGTTCAGGTAAAATTATTGCACTGACCAATTAATATTCTCACACAAATTAGTTAGATTTCTTCTAGTCAATTAAATTCTTCTTCTTTACTTTTCTCGTACGTTTATTTATTCTATTTATACTTTAATACAATTTTTTACATTCTTTAAATTTTTATCTTGAATTTTTATTGACATATTTTTTCTTGTTATTAATCCAGAAACCATCATAGTGTTATATTTTTTTATAACTTTTATCTTATTAGAACTATTTTTATACAAGTTTTAAATCAATCCTCGACATGAATTACGGTTTATATAAGAATATTTTCCTGCCCTTAGCTAAATAATAAGCCATGTATGAAGATCACCAGTAAATAAAAACAAATGTAAAATAACCAATAAACATTACACCAAAGACTATTATATGGTCTTTGATTACACCTACAATTAAGTTGCAGTCTTAGGAAAACCAAACACATTTAATTTAAAAAAAATATGGGTTAAGTTTTTGTAAGTGTACTGAAAATGAAATTTCCTTTATAAACTATTGATTATCTCCTGTGTGACTAATTAGGAAATCTTTGAGAAAACATTTATAAAACATATCTCTCAACAACACTACAGTTGTCAATTACAGCATTCTTTACGACTACTTGCATATTACATCCTTATTGGGTTTTTGGGTGAAGTCGTAACAATTTGAATGCATATTCTAAAGAAAATAAATGTATGTAGGAATTTTTCTTTTGCAGTTTTTCGGTCTCTAGTTAATTTTGCGTTTACGTAAATCCTCTCCAATGAAGATCCACACAATTGAATCTTGATTAGTTAAAATCAATAATGTGCCCGGTAAGCACACGTTTTCAATAAATTTTGTTTGGTTTCTTGTTTAAATTGTATTGTATTGTTAAAAGTTAGAGTACATTTATAAAACCTCACCCTAACTACTTAAGTTTTGAAAGAAATACTAAAAAAATTGCGTAAAGTATATATTTAATTATTTCGTATGTTCAAGAACAGTAGATAGTCGTTAGGGTATAAAATTGCCAATTTCCGTCAGGATTGAGTTGATGAGGGTGTACATTTCCCACATATCTCTACCAAAAAAAATTACTATAAGTCAACCGTAATAAAAATTTTTAAAAGTTAATTAAAAGCGAATTTTCCAAATAATTAAAAAATGTAACGTCGGGGATTATAAATAAAAATGTATATTAAACATTTCGCCGCTATTCAGAATATGGAAGTACTTGATACTGACGTCAATTAGAAATGACACAAATGAAATTCGGTTTAAGTGGAACTTTGTTAATTTGCATACCATGGTCATAAATTCATTGCATCTAATTGAATACCCCTCGGGGTGTGATGGACGTAGGCTGTCTGCAAAATTGATGTATGCCGAATTCATTAAAATTAGAGTGTCCCTTATGTAAATAACAAAATAAAATAAACTTCTTCTGTTTGTTAAAGTCGATCTGTATTGTTATTTATAATTATGTTTCGATTGCTAGTTAGTAAACTGAAAGTTAATTTATTTTTAAACTCGAGGGACGGTCCCAACAATCAAGTCAATTTTGTTTCGCAAATCTTAAAGGACGTGCTTTTTTTTCTTTTCGCAATTGACCGTTGACTACTTGACAATTCCTACCACACGTCACTTTGAATTCCACCCCCTTATAAAGCAATTCTCCCCTCGTACTACATCACAGAAGACCACCCATACGAAAGCCGCGTTCTAAATTTAAAACAAAGGTATTTGAATTCGTCTTGGACGCAGTAGCCAACACAAAGGACTTCTGAATAGACGAAGCTTCGAACGTGATAAAACAAAGAAGTTGTGGACTTTAGCAAGTAAGAACTTTAAGGGTGGACGAACACTTTCGGAATAAAGTTTTAAGTAACGGAGATTTTAGAATTTTATATTAAGTTTCTATTTGTTGCAGTCGTATAAAAAATGTACACAAGCTATTCCTATACGTGGAAATCAGAAACTTAACTTTTATTAAAAGTAAATAATTATTGAAATTAAAAATTTATAATATTTATATTAATTTACTTATTTATTTTAATTACACAAGTTCAAAAGCCTGAATCAAAAAATAACATAATGGATTGGTATGTACAGTTATAAGTCATTCAGTTCAAGAGTATGGGAGAGAAGGTTGAGTAAATCAAACACGCAATTAAAATGAACATAACAGGACCGGGGTTTGTAAATATTGGAAAGAATCTACAGAAAATTTAAATTTTTCAGTTCCCGATTTGGAAATGAGACATACCGTAAGTGCAGCTTCATCTTAGTAAACAAAATACAAAATAAAAAAAGATTGCATAAATGGCAATGCATAACAAAAGTCTTATTTTTTAAATTAGAACATTTTCATTAGTTTGGATAACAATACAAGATAATTACGGGAGTAACGCTAATAATCCAAAATGATTTTAAATTTGTACAGATTTTGGATTTGAAAATTAAATAAATCAGCGATCTCTAATGAGATTGTTAAGATATGAAAAAAAAAATAATAATAATTCCAAAGTTCGTATTTATTTAGAAAACTTTACTTAAAAAAGTTTATGTACACTCATGAAATTTAAAACTTGGACACCACAATTTCTGTAAACAAAAGTTTGCACATTGTGAAGCGGGCTTAAGGGTATCATTTACAATTCTAACAGCAGGTAGTCTCAGCAGGGGTTATCTTATAGAAGGACTGTAGAATGAATCATTACACTAAGCACGTTTTAGAAAATAGGTAATTTACGTTGCTTACTTAATTTTTTCTTTAAAGAATATATTTGAAGGTATCGCTAATTAAACACCATAGCTCGATTAATTATCGAATCAAAATTTTGTTTAGGAAATGTTTACAAAATAAAATTAGAAATAATTTTGATTTAAAAACGTCTACAAGCAATAACTTTTAAATTAAATCAAAAACTAAACATGGTTATTTGGGTTGACTGATTATTACTTATTTTAAATAAATCTAACCTACTAATTATTGTAAGTTATTAAAAAAATCATTAAACTCTCTATTCATAATATTTAGTCCTTACAAAATGTATATTTTATGACGTTTCATTTTTTTCTGTAGTTAATATAAAAAGTGAAAATAAAAACTAAGGCAATTCTTATTGTCAACGTATATATTTAGTTTTTTGACAAGAATTTATTACATAATTATAATTAAGATACCAAGTTATAGTTTAAAATTAAATGAAAACTTTTTTTAAATAAAGGTATTACTATATAAATAAATATAAGAAATCAATAATGGGTGTGACCTCCATTATTATTGATACATTCTTGGAGGCGTCTGCTCATTGACGCTATCAAGGTATCAATATAATTAATATTAATCGTTTCCCATGCGGTATCAATGGCTGCAATTAGTGCATTACGGTTTACTGGTATAAAATTTGGCCCTTGTTGTCTTCGGATAACAGCAAGTATTCGAGCCCAAACATTTTCGATAATGTTAAAATCTGGGCTTTTTGCTGGCCAGGGTAACAGCTCCAAGTTATTTGCTTGTATCCAGTTGCGCACAACCTGCGAAGTATAGGGTCATCATATCCCGATAGTTAATTATCGAATGTTCCAAGAAAATATGTAAATAGTAAATGGAATCTACTAACGTAACGTTAAGTCGTTAATTATAGTTACATAACTCTCCTTTCATAAGATATAGTTCATATTAATATGCTTATTGTAAAGCTTCGTACACACCTGAACAACAAACCGAGGAACAAACAGAACAACGAACCGAACGGCAATCGGAACATTAATTTGGACGGTGCTACGTACGAATTTTAGAACAGATTCGCAAGTCCTGATTGTTCCACGAACGGTTTGCGGCGTTCCCGCAACTTGTCGGTTTTTTCTCCGACATCAAAGAAAATGCGCGCGAATGCGTTTGCAGGTTTGGACGAATCTAAACAAAACGGCGAACAAACTTATGCGGGAGAATTAAATTATTTATTTTTGTCCTCCCTTTTGTGGGTTTGTTGTGTTTAGGTAATATTATGGAGTTGACAGAAGAAAAATGTTTTAAATTAATCAGTGTTTAAGAATGCAAGAAAAAATGATGTCCCTATTAGCATCATTTGGGCGGGAAATTTCAAAATAAAAAAAGCGAAGTAAATTATAATTTTTACTCTTCTTTGTGCGTAAAAATTTGGTTGGCACTATCTTCTTGTTTTCCGCAATTTTCTCTTCTCAATAATAAATATATATGAACTGAAAACTACTGAAAATAATTATGGGAACAGCACAAACGTTCCGTTTGTTGTTCGGATTGTAAATCATAAAAGATCGTTTGTCGTTCTGTTTGACTTTCGGTTCGTTGTTATGTTTGTTGCTCGGTTTGTTGTTCAGGTGTGTACGAAGCTTTACAACTTAAGCAACAATTTTTGGCGAATAAAGATTAGTTTGTGATGTAATATTAGAAACACAAATTTATATCATATCAAATTTATGACAACTTAAAACCAAGAACGTGTATGTTATTGCTAAAAATTATTAAGGAAAAGCGCAATTGCAGTGTAAATATTTATAATTAGATATTTTCGAAAGTTTATAAGTCCTCTATTGTAATCTTAATACTTAGAAATGTAAATTCCATTTTAGTTTAAAATTTCAAGTGTTGTGAAAATGCCCTCATCTTGGTGCTGATTTGAAAGCGCGGATTGTTTCGGAATTAGCGGCGGGCCGTAGCGTGCGTGAAATTTCACGTATGTTAGATATACCAAAAAGCACCGTAGGGCATTACCGAGTAAAATGGAATCTTGAACACACTTTGAAAGAGCCATCGGAAGTGGTAGACCTAAAGTATCTACACGTGCTCAAGATCTCGAGTTGTTTCATTACGTAACAGAACAACCATTTGCTACATACTCAGGGCTATAGCAGATACACATTTTCCCGGATGCCGTATAACTGCACAAAAAGATTAAAGGAGATGGGAATAAAGAAGTATAATGCTGCTGCAAAAGAAGTTCTCAGTGACGAAAATATGAGACGTCGTCTGGAATTTGCAAGGCGATATGTGAACGAACCTTTGGAATTTTGGAATCGAGTGATTTTTAGCGACGAAAAAACGTTCAATAGCCGCAACGATAGACCACTAAAGTTTTTAGAATGGTTTTTAGAATGGAAGGAACTCGTTACGAAAATAATCACATATGTCCTAAAAAACGAAGTGGTTATTTTTCTGTGAATGTGTGGGGTTGGGTTAGCGCGCGGGGTCCAGGAGTTTGTTGGGCTATCGATGGACGTCTTGATTCTGCTGCGTATTTAGATATTTTGGAAACTATTATGAAACCTTCAGTCGAAGTGTTTTATCCAGACGAAGATTATATTTTCCAACAAGTAAGTATTATTATTTCACTATACTTTCTCCAAAAAATAGTTCGGGATCTGTTGAATTAACATTTTCATAATGTATTTTTGTTGTTAAAGGACAACGCCCCTATTCATACTTTGCGGGTTGTGCGCAATTGGATACGAGAAAATAACTTGGAGCTGTTACCCTGGCCAGCAAAAGCCCAGATTTTAACATTATCGAAAATGTTTGGGCTCGAATACTTGCTGTTATCCGAAGACAACAAGGGCCAAATTTTATACCAGTAAACCGTAATGCACTAATTGCAGCCATTGATACCGCATGGGAAACGATTAATATTAATTATATTGATACCTTGATAGCGTCAATGAGCAGACGCCTCCAAGAATGTATCAATAATAATGGAGGTCACACCCATTATTGATTTCTTATATTTATTTATATAGTAATACCTTTATTTAAAAAAAAAGTTTTCATTTAATTTTAAACTATAACTTGGTATCTTAATTATAATTATGTAATAAATTCTTGTCAAAAAACTAAATATATACGTTGACAATAAGAATTGCCTTAGTTTTTATTTTCACTTTTATATTAACTACAGAAAAAATGAAACGTCATAAAATATACATTTTGTAAGGACTAAATATTATGAATAGAGATTTTTTTTTTAATAACTTACAATAATTAGTAGGTTAGATTTATTTAAAAATAAGTAATAATCAGTCAACCCAAATAACCATGTTTAGTTTTTGATTTAATTTAAAAGTTATTGCTTGTAGACGTTTTTAAATCAAAATTATTTCTAATTTTATTTTGTAAACATTTCCTAAACAAAATTTTGATTCGATAATTAATCGAGCTATGGTGTTTAATTAGCGATACCTTCAAATATATTCTTTAAAGAAAAAATTAAGTAAGCAACGTAAATTACCTATTTTCTAAAACGTGCTTAGTGTAATGATTCATTCTACAGTCCTTCTATAAGATAACCCCTGCTGAGACTACCTGCTGTTAGAATTGTAAATGATACCCTTAAGCCCGCTTCACAATGTGCAAACTTTTGTTTACAGAAATTGTGGTGTCCAAGTTTTAAATTTCATGAGTGTACATGAAAATGGAGTTATTAAGAAAAATATCGCAATAGATATCAAAGGTGTATCGGATTCATAAAATTAGTATTGGACTGTTTCACGATTTTAAGAGTTGTATATTCCACAGATTATGTCACGAGTTAATTCTAACTACTACCTTCTTACTAATTCTGACGTGTCAACTGACAAAATCATCTTATATGTAATGTGCAATGCGCCATGAATATAATAAGTTACTAGTCAAAGTTTTGACAATGCACAAACGATTGATCGGTTAATGGAAGAATTCTTCAACATCAAGATCTAGCCAATTTAACGAATCATGTTGGAAAACTACTAAAGATTTCTTGCGAATTCATGATTAAATGGAAGGAATTGTGGACAGAAAAGTGCCTGATCTTTTGCTTATGAGTCTATATCGCCTTCCAAATACTTCGAGTTTAAAAGTGTGTGGGAATTAGTCTCTGGAGCAGACAAAACTATTAGTTTGTTACTGGAAATATTAAAACTGATAAAAATGAGGTTACCATCAAAGCATGAAGAAGCAGTCGCTCTTGTGGCTCCTAAGGCTAAACCGAGCACAGAAAAGTTCTTGTATAAATGTTTCAAATACCATACCCTAACTAGCACAGTACGTGTAGAACACTTTGAATACATGTAGATACTCACGTACAAACCGTCAAATTTTTAACGTCGAAAATACATAGATAATACATCGATATGACACAACGAAACCACGTGAAAAATCGTCGAGTTTCATTGATGGATAACACACGTGTAATCTACGTGAATTTCGGAGAAATTAAACGCATTTTCTACGTAAAAATAATAAAATAATTGAATCCATAAACATATTTATTTAATCTAAGGGGTAATACAAAAAAATACAGTTTTTAAAATAGTCAGAATTAGTATAATAGAATTGTAAGTATAATTTTATGAAATTAAATAAAAAAATTAATAATGTCAAATTTTAATTAATTTATACTTAATCACTATAAACAACGGTGTGCAATAAAAAAATTGATACAATCTTGCCCTGTTGAAAAAAAAATTAAACTACTTTATATAGTATATTACAAGCTTCAACATTTGGAGTTTGATACGAAATTTAGTTAAGAATAAATATGAAACAATTGTGCGTGTGATAAACTCTAAAAATACATATTTTCATTATACAACAGTTATACAAAAGAAATTTCAGACCAAGAAAATAGTTAAAAACAAGTTTTTATAAAATTTAAGTGTTTATAGTGGAAGATTAAAACTAGTATGCTTGGAATTATCTAATTCAGTCCGAGCTTCTTGGATACAAATAAGTATCGTGTCTGGTATAATTCAAAATACAATATTTAGAACGTAGAACAGTTTAATAAGAAATTGATATTGATTACCTGAAGGTAGAAATTCAATTATTTTAATCTACTCGAACACTTAAATTGGATTACAGTAATGTTGCTTGAAGAGCTAGGATATTAAACGTACAAAACCTTAGTTAGGCGTAAGGGATATTATTATTAATTATGATTGGCATTTCAAATTTTAACGCAATAGTCCAAAATCAAAATCAAAGTAAAACTACAGCGGAAGATAAAATATAAAGTCCGAGTGCAGATATTTTCGTAGTAAATAAGTATAAATTGTCTTCAAATAACCATTAATGAAACTGTTTACTTTGAAGTATTCCAAACCAATTCATATTCGGGATGTCTTTCAGAACCAAACGATTAAATCGAATATTACAGAACAAGAACCAGGAAGGACAGTATGACGAAGTTCGAAAAACGAAGATGAGTAAAAACAACTATAAAAAAAATGCAGCATTATGGTCTCTGATATAAATAAGTTACAAACCTGTATTAGCATAACATTTCTTTTCAAGGTTTTTCCTTCCAATTAGAAAATAGTTGTCGCTACTTTTTTTAAAGCTATTCTGTATTACGTTTGTGTTAGAGGGCGGCCACCAAACTTCAGCTTTACGTTTATTTTTCTGTGTTTACGTGAAATTAGCCATTTTTGTCGACCAATTACCAAACAAGTGTTCAACGGTATCGTCCGTTTGTTATTATTGTCTGTATTTTCTCTAGGAACCGTTAAATCTCACAGTTGCCCTTCTAGTCTAAATATTTATACACAGAAAGACATAAAAATACCACTCAATTATAAACATTACATATAACCACTCAAATAGCATTATCAAAATTAAATTCTAACACTATTAAGAAATATGGTAGTTACTTGTTTCTAAAAAGTTATTTAGATATATTATAACATAGATACTTATTACACTCTGCAACATAATGACACATTTTAAAATTATAACAATTTACGTACATAATATATAATTTATTTTCGTATATCAAATCACATGTAATCTATGTAATTGTTTTCGTCGAAATAAACTCATCTACATTTTCGGATACGGTATACATCGAATTCTCGTGGTGATTTGGTAGATAATCTAATTCGATCAAATTACGTCGACAATAACCTTCAATCCACGCATATTATTTGTACTGTACTAGCTGGGACCATGCCAAAAGTTTAGGAAATGGTTTTTAAATTAATTTTGACGAGTTTGCAACAACTAAAGAGATTACCTGGTTGACAAGAAAGAAATAATGTTATCATATGGAAAATTGTCTAAAGGATAAATTTATTACGATTTTATAGCCTACTAGTAACCAAACCCATTTGAAAATGGGTCTAATCTAGACAAAACTGAAATTAAAGATGTGAGGTCACCGCTCCAGGTCAGAGGTCAAAGGTCAGGTCAACTTGGGATCTATCTTAAAACATTCCCCTTGACATCCTGAACACTTTAATATATAACATGCCGATGTCACCGCTCCAGGTCAGAGGTCAAAGGTCAGGTCAACTTGTGATCCCGCCTGAGATCAGCGCCTGAACCTTCTGAACAATTTGACGTATCCATCTCCGAAATCGGTTCAGCGGTTTCGAAGGAGAACACGAACAGACAGACAGACAGACAGACAGACAAACCGGGCCACAATTTTATGTGTATAGATTGTAATGGTTTCCGAATCAAAAAGAAAGGCATTACAAAATTTATTGGTTTTAAAACGATCACTTAACATGAGAACTTGTGTACCAGAACAAAAATTGTTGGTAAACGTCAAAGATTCTTTATAAGTGTGACATAAACGTTTATGTTAATAAACATGTAAAGAAATGTATTAAAAAGTAATTAAATTAAAACACCAGTTCACGAGTATTAATTTTGTGAAGGTTGTGTTTTTGGAAAGAACAAGAAAACAAATTGAAAGTTTTTGGAAGCGAATTCTTTAATCATGTTCCTAAAAGAGAAGGTGAAAATAGGACAAAAATGTAGTCTTGGATATTTTGTGGGTTATTGTGACGAAAGCGATGGATATCGGATGTGGTGAAAAGTCAGAACGTTGTGTTCAAATATGAAAGACTTGATATAAATGTTGGTAATTATGAGGATAACAATGAATCTAACATCTGCAGTAACCAATTGACTGCTGTTAAAACGAGAAACTTCATAAAATACTTAGTAATACAGGCGCTACCGTGCCGAATTTACAAAAAAATATTGAGAAACCTACGCATTCAACTCAAGTAATAGACGTGGATGAAGTTAAAGGGAATGGTGATGACGAAACTTTTATAACAAACGCTGCCACTAGAACCCTTGGAGATGTTCAAACTAGAGGCATCAATACCAAAAGATATAGTTCACGACGAAGGTTTTTAATGATTATGCTCCTGCTTCCATCAATTTAAATGAACCTTTGACTTTTGTAGAAGCTAGAAATATCTGATGATACGACTATGTAGGAATGGCTTTAAATTAGAATCTTTATTTTAAAAAATACTTGGAAACTAGTAGTTAAGACCTGACAGCTTAGCAAAAAGTAGGTATGAAGCTTCAGAGGACAGAATAGATAATTTTAATCAATCAACAATACAAACAAAAATAAACAACCGACAATTCCACTTATATACGTTCAGTACTTACTATGATTTTCGAAATCTAATACAATTTTATAGAGTATCACAAGTTTAGAGATCCAATATCTAAGCAACTATCACTTGTTAGCCGAAATATCAACTAATCAAAATAGGTTTTGAAATTAATAAAGTAGCAAGACTTTATAATAAATACTAATTCCAATACCAATCTGCACAATCGACCTAGAGAAAAACAATAATGTCATGGAAATATTTAAATATAATTAAATTCAATCATTGCATTGTCTCTGTAGAACCAAAAGAAAAAAAACACTGACATCCCTCATTGTAGAAGATGCCAACGATATGGCAATACCAAGAATTATTGTCAACTCGAACACGGTGTGTTTATTGTAACGGTAATCATTGGTACACAATCTGCTCTAAAAAACCCGAACAAAAACCTTAATGCGTCAACTGTGGCGAAGAACATACAGCGAATTTCAAACGTTGCACATACTATTTAAAAATTACGAACGCAACTAAACATCCTAGAAGATATAATAGAGCAACACCCAATACACCATATGCTAAAGTAGCACAAACTAATACACATGCTGCAATAAATCAACAGATTCAGATTCACTTACGACTATAGTCAAACTGATAGTCGAAGCAATCAAAAATCAAACCATATTTAGATAGAATTATACCTCATCTAACAACAATATTAGCAACCCTACTACAACATGGATTGAAATAGAATACGCATGTTAAATAATTTTTCTATATTTATTAACTTCCTCTCTAGACATAATCTAAACGTAGCATGTATTTCTGAAACTCATTGCAAGGAAAATGAAAATTTCAACTTACCAGGTTACACAATATACCGGCATTACAGAGCAGGCGCAATTGCTTCAGGAGTAGCAATTATTATTTAAAAAAATTTAACATACTGCGCATTCAAACAAGACCTTGCTGGGCTTAGAAACAACTACGATAGAACTTTATTTAAACAATGATACTCAAATTAAAATTATAGCAGGATATAAACAACCAAATCAAAGCATAGCTGAATTAGACTTAATTGACATCTTCTATGAAAACAAAAGTACTCTATTAATAGGCGACTTTAATTGTAAAAATACAATATGGGGCTGTAGAATAAAGAATCCTGACGGTATTAAGCTGCATACTCTCACCACTTCATATGCAATCCAATTATCATAGCACCCGAAGAACACACATACTTCTAAAATATATTCACAACTAGAATATAAAGACAAAATACTGTGGCGAGCCACTAAAAAAATACTCAAACAAGCAACTCTGATTACTTCACTTACAATAAATAATATAACAGATCAGGACAAATGCAATGCCATAGCAAATCAGTTAGAAAGTAACTTCAATCCTAACACTATACCGACAAAACCTAACCAAATAAATAGATAGATATATGGATGTAAACATGAAACAAACCCATGCTTTAAAAGAACCTACATCCCTCAACGAAATTAAAGCAGCATCTTCATATACGAAAATCTCCAGGTCCAGACCAAATTCCAAATATAATCTTAAAAAAACTGTCACCGAGAACTATTGTCTTATTAACCGCCATATTTAATTCGTGCTTAAGATTAGGATACTACCCAAACAAGTGGAAGCATGCCCATGTATTACCTTCTCCATAAACCCCCGCAAAAACAAGAGCAACCCTCAAAGTTGTAGGTAGACCAATCAGCCATCTATCCACAGCATAAAAGTTATTTCAAAAATTATTAACAACCACCTAAAATTTTTCCTTACACTAAATAACATTTTACCAAAATTCCAATTTGGATTTAAAGAAAAGCATGGCACAGTTTATCAGTTACTAAGATTAACCGAAATCATAGAAAGAGGCTTCCATTTGAAACACTTTACAACAATTGCATTTATTGATCTTTAACAAGCGTTTGATAAAGTATGGAGAAATGACCTCATTTACAAGTTATTCCAAATTGGCATTCCACTATATCTGATAAAAATAATATTGTCATTTCTATAATCCAAAACGTTCGCGGTCAGAATCAACTCTCATATTTACCAAACAAACGCATTCAAGCAGAAGTTCCACAGGCAGCGAATTAGGTTCAACGTTATTTAACTTGTATGCTTATGATATTCCGGAAGATCCAAACGCGACACGAATGATCTTTGTAGGTGACACTGCAATCAAGACACAACATCAAGACTTGCTTACAGCAATTTTGAATTGCAAATAGCCGTAGATAACATATCGCAGTGGTTTAGTAAACGGAGAGTAAAAATTAATCCGAAAATGCAAAAGTTTCACATTTAGGAGGATCAATAACTCTACAATGAAATCAAAAGGACAATTTAAATGTATCATACACATTAATAAAAAACTAAGCAACTGCCATGCTCGTCCAGCATTATTATATATATTTAGCTGGCCCGACAGTCGTTGTCCTGTCTTCTTTATGAATTCGACATGATTTGGAGTTGTTCCACATTTGGTCTGTTCACCGAATTGTTATATGCACAATGCCGAGCGACTTCTGTTGATGAATCAAAAATAAAACAAATGTGTAGTCACTATGAGTTGGCAATAAGGAATCTGTTCTATGATATAATTGACCCTGAATCTGCAAGGTTAAGTTTGTAACGCTCTGTGACTCGAAAAATAATTGACAGTAGTGCTATTCCCTCATTAAAAAATAAAAAAAATATACACAATAACTTTTGGTTGCTTTTGGCAATTCATAGCTACTTTATACCCATACTACTTTATACCCTGTCAATTTAAACCTGCCATCGTATTTTGCACCAGCCATATAGTGGTAAAAGTCTCTTTGTAAAGCACCACAAACACCAATTATTAAAATGACCTGAAAAATTAACCAAAATTAGTTTAATCGATGGATTTATATTAATCGGAATTACCTTTTCTAGCAAAAATCGATTATCAGGTGCTTCCTGTATATACCTTTCAATTTCTTCTTTGGTTAGAATCATTGACTTTTTTTGGTCGGTATCTAACTGATTTGTTTTTTAAATATGGTATTAGTTTCGCAAATTGTGTGATGTTTACATTGACCTTGACATTCAGGGTACTTTTCAACATAGAGTATAAGGACCATAAGGTTGAGGGTTTCACTTTTTTAATTTTATGATCAAAGTATGCTAGTAACTTCGCTTTAGAGAGTTTTTCAATTTTCTGCGTAGTACACCATCCTTTCAATTCGTTGTAAGCAATTTCATACTGCCTAGACGATTCCTTTGGGATTAACCGTGACAACGCATTTTGGACCGCTTCAAACACTTCCCCTGGTAAGTATTCATCATCTACACTTCCCGAGCTCATTGTCAACTAAACACTAAATAGAGTAGACTTTAAAGACCTTACAAATTACAACTTTTATTTGTGTATCTAGTTTTTCAAACAACTGATTTTTGTTGTTGATTACGTTGCTAGTGTTACGTTAGTCACCACCTACCTAGAACTACTGCTGAATTAATCATCAGAAGATAATTTGACGCTACCTGGTAATTGACTACAACCCCTTTTCACCGACATTAAGTCCATAATTAAATCAGCTTTATAGGTTTTCTCAAAAGGACGTCAAAGTTCAAGGTTGTTGTCTAAACTAAAGGTTTTGCTGTCAAATAAGATGTGGTGCTGTAAAAAAAAAATTGACATGACAGTACTCCCGCATATGTCAGATGATTAACAAAAAATGAAAAAATAAAAATTTCAGGTAGTCCTTCCTTAATTTACTTCTTATAATTAATTAGTCTTTGTCTTTAATTAATTATAAGAAATAAATTAAGGAAGGAGTACCTGAAATTTTTATTTAATCAACCTCCTTATACACTACTTTCAACATACTAACAAAAATGATTTATTATTTATTAAACTAAGTAATGCCAACAGATAACTGTAACGACGATTGAATGTTTAAATGCAAATCGTTATCTAAGCGATTGGCATTACTTAGTTTATACTATTTGTACGTGTTCTTTATAGACAATTTTTTTTTTTTTTTTTTTTTTTTTTTTTTTTTTTTTTTTTTTTTTTTTTTTTTATATTTTTTTATTTATTTTTTTTAATTTTTTTTTTTTTTTTTTTTTTTTTTTTTTTTTTTTTTTTTTTTTTTTTTTTTTTTTTTTTTTTTTTTTTATTTTTTTTTTTTTTTTTTTTTTTTTTTTTTTTTTTTTTTATTTTTTATTTTATTTTAATTTATTTTAAAAATTTTTAATAAAATTAATTTTAAATTGATTGGACCATGTCGAAAAGGTAATCGTAGTTACCAACGTTTCGCCACCTATCGTAACGGGCTTTATCAGGGCCAGAAACTTGAAACAAACAAAAGGAAATTATAAGGTATACAACTGAATGTTAGGTAATCAACTTGTGATCAAGCCAGATTGTAGACTAAAAGAAGAAAGACCTTTTCGACACGGTCCAATCCCGGAAGACGTTTTTGTTTCAATAATGACTCCGGCCGTGGAAGCCTCAATTCTTTTACACTTATTTTTAAGAATCATGCATGTTGACGAATATAACGTAAGTAAGGGATTGTTATCCAAATCCAACAAAGAACATGACCCGATTTCTGGAGTTCTAAGTAAAAAAATACGGATCCTAATGAAGTTTATCGTTCAAAATATACTGGTCATCTTCATTTTAAATCAAACATATTTCTTGTTGTACATATTTTGTAGATTGACTCATTTATTTAGTAATCATATGTACAAATTTGAATTCACTTTATTTCTATACAACTATTTTAAATTAAAAATTACTACATTCCTCATCGATTGTTACTATTAATGTTTTTTAGGTGATATGTATATAACCCTCACAGAGTGTTTTTAGCAATGAGAATTTTAAATCTGTTCCCCTAAAATCTAAACTTCCATTAAAGGTGACGAACTTTGATAAAAATTAAACATATAATTAGAAAATAAAGTGTGTCTTGAATATTTCTAATATTAGATGGCGCTAAAATTCTACTTTTTTGTATTTTACTTTTTCTGACAAAATAGAGACAACGCTTTATTTAATTGAAAATTTCAAAGTACTGTAGATAACCATCTGTAAATACTTTTTAATTTGTGATTAAGTCAGCCATACGTTTGAGGCGTTTGTTACTTTATTAAGTTAACTGTTTGTTTAATTTAATTAATTCATTTAATTATGAGAAATTCATATTGTTCGGTGCCACAATGACACGATTTAACAATTTGCGAACGTCGAAGAAAAGGGTTTTAAACCGCTACGGTTTTGAGATCTTAAATTCTGATCCCTATTATGTATGAATGAATGCCAAGAGTTTGTAACAAATGGGAAAAATTTTTGTAATTGAGATATCCGAAAATTTCTTTTGGCAAATGAATTCAGCATGTTGAATGACATAAAAAAAGCACTTTGACAAATGTCATGTGACCACTGTCATGGCGGTAAATTTAAAAAATACCCCTTAAATATGTAAAAAGTGAGGTTAGATGACAAGATATTGAAAGTTGTTTAGAATTAGATTATACGTCTATGTGTAAATTTTCAAAAGAAAATAACGACTTTTAAAAATATTAGTTTTCCGGCATTTTTTCCGGAAATATTGAAAACAAAGTTTTTGCGTTTGATTTGCATAAAACACAATAAAACCAACAAATAAACTTTACAATCCAATAATTTTTATTTATTAGTCTACCAATGGACGCTAAAGAACAAAAAACATTGTTTTTAGGACGGACTTTGTTGCAATGGCCTACAGAAAACAAAAGGTTAAAATTACAAATTTAGAATTATTTTAAAATAGTCCTTAAATGATCAATTCTTCCATTCTAAACCCAATTTAAACAATTTTTTACTATATTTCTTGGGTAATAAAACATACAAAAAATTTCCGGAAAAAATGCCGGAAAACTGATATTTTTGAAAAGTCGTTATTTTTTTTGAAAATTTGCACATAAACGTATAGTCTAATTCTGAACAACTTTTCTCTTAGGCATTTTTCAATATCTTGTCATCTCACCTCACTTTTTACATATTTATGGAATATTTTTAAATTTGCCGCCATGACAGTGGTCACATGACATTTGTCAAAGTTTTTGTCATTCAATATGCTGAAACAAAAACAAAATAAAATATGCTCAGGAATTATAAAATGAAATAATATACAGGATGCTTCATTTAAAATAGGAAGTTAATGATAAATTCCGCAATATATTTGATTATTTATGATGACCCTTACTAATCGAAGAAAGGGATCGAAAGAAAACTCTCAGATCGCACTGTTTGGACACCATAAATAATTTTAATGAATGAAAGACGCCATTAAGAATATAATATATTTTATATTGAAAGACATTCTTGGAGCCCAAAACTTTAGAAGTCTAAGTTTTTTTTACATAGAAAACTTTTTACGAAGGACTAACTTGAGAAAGAAAGTAATTACCGCTACAAATATCTTCTTAGAGAATTTACATACTTATGTAACTGATATAAAATTAAAATAAACTAATAATAGTAAATCGAATGCTTTAGTAATACTTTCCGGTAAAGAAAATTATAGCAAGCAGTACCTATTCAGTGTTTCTTATAAAAATGGTTAAGTTACTTTGATAGTATTTCCCGAGCACTCTTTCATCAACTTTCGCGTAAAACGGAAAACTATAAAATTAATACTTTTAGAATTGTTTATAAGAACCCTAATGCCCCTTGCTATAATCTTTATCTTTTCAATTAACAATTAGAAGCCTTTAAAAATTCATATCATAGCATAAAAAGTTTTTAATTTCCAACGCATAAATATATGTATCCAAATTTTCAAAAAGGAGTTAAAACAAATTGACTTTTTTGGGAACGCCCTTTAATGTTTTTACGTATACAAAACAATACCCAGCTGGCTAACTTACGTTGATTGGTTGTTAAATAAGCATTCGGCTGAGCTAAATTTACATCATACAAATTTGAGTTTGAAGCAGTAAGTGTCTTGAAATTTATTGGGCTTAGTGTACCTAGAACGTTATAACGTTGTTTGAAACATTAAAACAAACGAAATTCAAATCTGCGAGTACTTAATTTCAAATGCTATAAAAATTCTTCCTTGGATTAAGTAATTCTAATAAAAATATAATAGTAAAAACAAAAAGCTTAAAATACGTTCATAGTTAAATATTTCTTAGTTAAGTGTGCGGCAGTTAACTTTTATTAGTAATCTTTTAAATTTGTTTATAGCTTTTGCCGCCGCTGGGATAAGTTTATCGTAGGTTTAATTTAAATTTTATACAGGTGGCCGTCCACAAAAATAAAACTAAGTACAAACTAACCATTTCAAGTTTTCAAGTTGGAAGAAGAAATAAAGTAACTTAAAGTGAAACGTACTTCACTAGAAAATATGAAAAGTTTTCTACAGATAAATGAAAATTGGTTTATTTATTCGTATTTTTTCTTTATTGATTTAGAAATTTGTTTGAACTCAAACGTTTGAATTTCATATTAGAGTAAAGTTTTTAATTACGGCTTTTATGTTTATTGAAAGTTGCTGTAATTTTAATTAACATTTTTTTCTAGTCTGTAGAATTTTGTAGAAATTGACATAATGTAACTAGTAACTTATAGATCTCTTAAGAACACTTATTATTAATGAGAGATAAAGTTTGTTGCACATACAAACCCTATTTGCATTAGAGTGTGCAATTGCACTGTTCCCTGAGTGGTATTTTCTTAATTTGAGGGATTGTTTCAATTAAATTTATATTGAAATTGTTAAGTAGTAATACCTACTACAGTTTTTTGCATCACGGGTGAGTATCACAATATATTTTTTTCTTCAAACGTCAGTAAATTTTAACTTTTACTCAATATTTTTTGACGCTTTTGTTTTTTTTGTACACAGCGGGTTGCTATTAGCAGCGAAACTAAAGGTACTATCATTGAAAGAAGAAAAAAGAGTAGAAGTTATTTATGAAAAAATTCAATATGGTGTCCATTTAAAATAAGAAAGTTACTATTAATATCTTCAAAACCATTCTTCCGATAATCTTTTCGAAAATAGATTACAGTTTCCCTTCATTAACTTTTGTACCAACTTTTTTTAGTAGCTGCCTTAAAAGTGAAATAATTGACATTTTTGTTTTTTCCAGATATCTTTGGAACGGATCCTAATTTTTGATTCTGATTAACTGTATCTCATCGGCATAAAAATCTGCACAACATTTCCCATTTAACCGAATCTTTATCTTCATTAATAACAAAGATACCATAAAATATTACTCAGATAGGGACACACTGTATAGAGACCCCAGAATTTTGTCCTATATTTCAAACTAACCCATTGAGATCTGTTAGTAAGATATGATCCAAGTAGTTTTAGGGCTAAACTCGGATACCTATGGCTTATAGTTTACAAAATAACACTTTGTGGTAAGGGAATCCAACGCTTTGATGGATTAAAATAAATCCCAACTACAGAATTACTTTTATCTCACCCGTCAACAGTCTTATTTATCGATTGGAAGATTGCGAATTGCTTTAAACCCGCTTTCATGAATCCATGCTGAGAAGTAGAAAAAGATTAATAGATAACAAATAATTGTGTAAGCGATTATAAATTAACAGTTCAAACATTGTAGAAAATGCTGATAATAGAGATATGGGACATAGTTGTTGATGTCCTTTATTATAGACCATGGCTTGATTTACTTGTACGGGAAATTGCCTCTCTGCTACACCGTTATCAAAGCAGTCGGCTAGAGGTTACAAAATTGTTCCATTCACTTCTTTTAAGATATTACCAGGTATGCCGTCATAGCCTGTCGACGTTTTCTTACAGGCTTTGTTGATAAAATTTTCAACTTCTACTTTGTTTGTCGAGAAGAGAAAAAAAGATGTCGGACATTGTTCGGACTTATCAATGAAGGGTAATTTGAGAGAAGCGTTTGTAGAGGTGCTTAAAAAGTGTTCATTGAAGTTGTTAGCTACCCTTTGAGGACTAAAAATTAGAGCACCGTCGGAATCAATCAATTCAATGTTTTGATAATTTTCTTCAAAAGGTGACGACATTCAATATTCTTGTTATGTGTAAATTGCATGTCTTGTAGTTGTACACGTTTAACTTTTAATTATTGACGTTTGTAAAATCGCATGGGTTTTAATTGATATTGAATAAAAATTTGGAATCAGAAAACCTGAGTATAGCGACACAAATTCCCTAACTGTTTGAATGTCTTGATAAAGACTGGGTGATCGGTCGAAACGTTGGCAGTAATCATTAACATGGGCTTTTAATGTCCTTTTCACTACCGCACCTTCTTCATTAAAGGTTCAGCATCTGAGGAAACCAATATTATGTGACGTGCTAGATTTGATTATGCTCTAAATTTCCCTATTTTTGTTACTAATGGAGTTTATAATTCTAATGTTATTATAGGATATTTTGGCATTATTAACAATTGTTTGATGTTCCTTTTTCCTAATGAAATACAGGTGTTTTAGTTTTAGCTCTGTAGACACTGTTTGTTTTCACATTAAGTGTAAGTTTTTCAAGTGTTTAGAACTATTAGATACTTCTTCCGTTATCCATTTTAAACAATGTAAAACATTTTATTGCAATATTAAACTTTAAATTACATATAAGTTGTCAAAAGCAAGGAATACATACAAAATTCAAAACTCTTTACCACTCTGTGACGTCACCTTTATTTTTAATTACAGCTTCAATTCTTTTGGGTAACGTACTTACTAAGTTTCGACACTCATCTGGAGTGAAAGTATCGCAAATATTTTGAAATTTTTGTTTTAATATGACTACGTTTCTAGCTGGCTGTATTCGTAATCTTTTTTTCATTATGTGCCAAAGGGTTTTCTATTGGTGACAAGTTGGGACTACTTGCTGCCCTTTCCAAAAGCCTTTTTTAAGATTTTTTTGATGTACGACAAGCCGCTTCATCTTGTTGTTGGAACACAAAATTATGATTATTTTACAATGCATCTGTCATTGTTGGAAGCAACGATTTTCTTAAAATCTCTACATATTTATCGGTGTTTACAATTCCATCAATGAAATGAAGTTTTTCAACACCTTTAGCAGACATTGAACCCCACACCAATACTGAAGCAGGAAATTTTCCTTTCTTTTTCAAACAATCTGAATTTAACGTTTCATTTTTTTGACGAATAACTCTGCTTGGATTGTCCCCAACACAAACTTCAAAACGGGACTTTGTTACGCTAATTAATCTCCGGCACGAATCACTTTTCGCATATTGATTTCACTCGACGCTCCTAGATGGCGCGCGAAGGTAGTCCGGTACGTATTTTGTTTTCGCCCGTCTCTTTTCCGGTAAAAATCCTTAAGATGGTGGACGCATATATCGTGTTATAATTTCACTAGGTAAGAAATCCGTTTGTTTCTGGGTCATCCTTAATTAAGGGTCGTTATTTGTAGGTCGTCGCCTTTTCCGAAGCACCGATTATTTGCGTTAATTATCAAATGACGGATAATTTCTCCTTTTATTCAAACACCGTAAGTTTTTAGAAAAATTCCTGTACGAGCATACAACGTGGGATGTCAGTGTTGTCTTTTTGTCTATTTTAGGTATAAGATATCCTCTACGTTACCATTTAAAGGTACTATCTAAACTACCATCTAATCTACCAGCTGAATAACTATCGAATTATCACCTAAGTGCCACACAATTATACATTAGGGCAGATCACCCGACACCTGGGGAAAAGAAAAAATTACTTCTCGCTTGCCAGATATGCAACTGTCTATCTACGACTCTACGACCAACTTGATAATAGCTCAAAGTACCGTTTTATTACTTCTTAATTTAATTATGTTTAAACGCTAAAATAAATTACTTGCGCGACACGTTTTATCTTCCTTGAATTTTTGTGCGCTCTTTTATATCGTTATCTGGAATCGTAGCGTACGGTTCATTCAACTCGTCACCTATAGTACGAGTGCGCTCGAATTTTTGGGTAATTAGACTACGTTTTGCTGGTTTATTGATGCCCGCTACTTTTTATTCTAAGATTAATTGTTAAAACCAAAGATTAAATAAAGTTACACACCTGTCATTTTGTTATCGTATCGGTTGCTTTATTTAAGTGCCCCGCCTAACGAATTTTTCTTATCAACAGTATTAGTTCTGTTTGATAATTATTGTCTCAAATTGGACGTTCAACTAACTAATTGGCGCCTTGCTCATCTACTCGTGATTAAAATTTTTGGGCACGAGATTCGGGGTGTGCAATTGTTGAATGTTCGATACGAATGATAGTGTAATTTCGAGCGGCTATTATACTCTTATTATTTGACCTGCGACGCTTCACCAAATATTCTAGTTTACCGGGAAGCCGTTAAAAAAATTACCATCATTTCGTAACCTCTGCTTATAGTATACAGCGCGGTTCTTAATTAAAGAAATTCGCTAATTAACTTTTTTGTACGGTAAATTTTTTTCTGATCGTCACAACTTATCACTTCAATGGTCACTATTCCATTCATCACTAATCCAATTAATGTGACATTTCACCCATTTTAGTCGTTTTTTCTTTTGTATCAATGTGGCTTTTCTTTTGCCTAAAAGAAAGTTAGTAAAATTACAGAAAACTTGTTTTTGGATTAGTTGAAATAAAATTACTTTGTGAGTTTTAAAACCTAACTTAAGGGCTTTTCTATGGCACGTGGATCTTGAAATACTTCGCCCCATAGCATCGCTTCAGAGAGTAGATAATTCATAGTAGTTCGAACGCCTGTTATTTTTAATAATCCTTTTCAAATGCCGTCTATCAGCATCTGATATTTTGGATTTTGGCACATACCGAAGTTTTGTACCAATTGTACTGGATGTTTTATAACCCCGAACAATATTTCTAACAGTAAACTTTGATAAACAACTATATTACCAATTTCCGCGTTTGATTTTCCTTTTAAATAAATTGATAACAATTGTGCGGTCTTTTTCATCAACAACCTTTCCACGAGTCATTTTTACTAATTGTAAACAAAAAACTCTATTTTGTTTATCAAACGCGTAGCCACTTGATTATTTCACATATTTAAAGGTTTTTTAACGAAATATTATAAAAATTTGTGAAAAAGAAGAAAGTAAAAATTTCGTGGTTTGTATTTTTAAGTTAAAATTAAATTTAACTCTCGCGAACAAAAATACAGTCCATGGCTTGAGACGTTTTAAATTTTTGCTTCTAGACATCTTTTCTATAATAGTTCAGGTAGAAATTTGTTCTTTCAAACAGTGGTTTACTTTGTAGAGATGTCTAAATTCTTTGTTTTTTTTACAAAATGTATCTCGACAACCGTTTGATTTTTGTCACTGGGCGTACGTGGATGTACTTTAGGTGTGATACGGCAAATAAATTTGGATGTCACGAAAATAACAAATTCAATTGTGAGAAGGGAATCGGGAAAAAGAAAAATCTAAACTATGTCCTAATCCTAAAATCATAAAATCGTCAATAAAAGATAGAATCTAATATATATTCATTTTTTATTTTATTTTAACTCCTCGTATGTAACTCCTTTGTATAGGTATTTACTTTTTTTTGTATCGTCATATGTTTGATTTCAAATTATCAACTGGCTAACTGCATCCATACTACGAACTATAAGATGAAGTCAAAACATTCCTTGAGAGCACACAGACTCAAAGTAGATTATCGTTAGATACTCTGCGTACCTTCGACTGAGAGGGATGTTGGGGGTTGGGCGCCAAAAAATATTTTTGTTAATTGGCGTTGGTATTAACTATCCTAAATCTGATATCATAAAATCAAAACCTGTTATATTTTGTATTTGTCGAATTAAAATAAAATGTTCTGAAACTAAATTAATAATTATTTCATTAGTCGCAAACTTTCAATTTCTTTTGAATGGCAGATATAAAAATAGGACATCCATTAAAAATTTGACTTTTTGACTTTTGGTGTAGTACACATTTGGCATTAAATAGAATCTCAACTGTCGTAAATTGTCATATTTCTTTTTGTCTTCGGATACCCGATAACTTACTAGTTTAGTTGCAGATATTTCAAAGTTGCACTTTTGAGTGTTGGTAAGATATTATATTAAAATAAAATTGTTTTTATAAAAAAAAAGACAGGAATGAACATAAAATAAAAAAAAGTCGATAATGTACGGCTCATTACCAAACTTACAGCCAAAATACTGTAAGTTTGGTACGAATATCTCGACAACTGGTTAAGATATTGTAAAATGCTAGTCATTTTCTTAATCAACGTCGAAATAGTTATTTACATTAGAGTGTGGAGAGGATTTTACGGCGCGACAGCTTTGTTTGAGGAACGAGCCCTTTACCCACGAAATTTGTATAATATAATAGTAAAAAAAGAACAAAATTATTTCTACTGACTTTAAGTAGGCTTGACTGTTTAACCATTTTGATATACACCACCTAATACGTGTCAGTTCATTTGTTTAACTACCGTATAGATGGCACCATCAATATCATCATCAATAAAAAAATTAAATGCGCCCTTATTCTGTACATTATCGTCTCAAGTATGGTGTAAAGTAAATTTTTTAAAATCAATTTATCGGATTTTATATTTAGTTTATTTTTAAAACGTTCCCAAATAGCAGATAAATCACCCACTTTACCGCATAGTTGCCGTACTTTACCGCATAGTTGCCGTACTTTATGGCATAGTAGCCGTACTTTACCGCATAGTAGCCGTACTTTAGCGTATTGTATGTAAAAATCAAGTTTTAAGGCAAGTATAAACAACTGAAAAATGTGGTTTACAGTTCAGAGGGCTAAAAAATACAATGATTCAGAACCACGCGTTGCTTATTAAACATTAAAGTGCTTTAGTGCTTTCGGCACTACAACAGCATATTGCTTATAGTTGTGGACAAAACGGACATAATTTTTAAAGGAATTTAGAAAACTTCTAACGGTCGGTCTAGTTAGAGTAATAATAATAATAATAATAAGTTTATTTGTACTCTCCTTTGATACACAACAATTTCTTTCTATAAATATTTAATACTAAATAAACAATTTCCCACAAAAGCATGTGTGTGGGTTATTGCCTGTTAAATAGTTTAATGTATTAATAAAAGTAGAAAAAAAAGTTGTAATGCAACTGAAGAATATATATTAAAGAATATATACGCGAGTGTGCACCTATGAAGTAATTTAGTAGGTACTGAGTAAATTTTTAGATTAGATTTTGAAATCAACCATATCGTGTATGTCCTTCCTTAATTTACCATAGATAAAAAGTTTTAATTGCTTTTTGAATACAGTTAGTGACTTACCATTCGTCAATTCGTTTGATAAGAGGTTGAATACTCTCGGTGCTATAAAATTTAATGTATTTTGACCTATTGATTTAATAGAAGTTGTTGTTTTTAAGGTTCGACTACTTTTGTTTCTCGTGAAGTATTCATGATCTACTACTAGAGCAGTATTCCTTAGTTTAAATTGATGAATAGCTACCTTATAAAAATATAATTGTTTGACATCCATTATTTTGGACTCATAATAAAGCTTGGCTGATGGATATGTCGGCTCTTTATGAAACACAACTTTTAAAATTTTTTTTGTAATACATTCAACTTATTAGTAAGTGAAACATTAATGGATCCATATGCGAGAAGCTCGTAACAAAATCTAGTTTCTATAAGTGCAAAGTATAAGATCTACATTTCTCGTTCAGACAAAAAATTTTTTTAAATTTGTTAACCCTCAGCCTTAAATTTATTATCAGGTTCATAACATGTTTATTTTCAGTTTTTATAATTAAACTATCGTATTTAGGTAGGCTATTCCTAGTGCAGGCAAACGGCATGAACATTGTTTTTGCATAGTTTATTGACAGTAATTTATTGTTTAAGTAGTAATGGTAGCAATATCATTTTCTACAATATTTTTTAATTCGTCCCATGTATTTCCTCTATAAAATATTGCAGTGTCATCGGCAAAACTTATAATTTTTCCCTGACCATTATGCATTAACAAATTATTTATGTAGATTGTGAACATAATAGGACCTAATACTGTGCCCTGGGGAACTCCGTATTGTACCATTCTTTTATTACTAACAACATTATTAATTTTTACAGCTTGCATTCTATTTGACAAATAATTGGAAAACAATTTAAATGAAACTCATCTGAAACCTAAATCATACAATACTTCCAACAACTGTTCATGTGATATAGTGTCAAAGGCTTTAGCCAGATCAATAAATACGCTTCCGAAAGCCATATTGGTTGTTTGATAACAAATTATATTTCGAAAGGTAAGCATTTATTCTTACGCTCAAGATTTTTTCAAAAATCTTCCTCAAATTTGAAATGATGGAGATCGGTCTATAGCTTGACATCTTCGTAGGATCACCACCTTTAAAAAGTGGTTGGCCCTCTTAAAAGCTATAGGAATTCACCTGATTTTAGGATATTATTATAGAGATGCGCTAAAGGCATATGTTTTTAATGTACTAGCTTTAATTGAGTCACGACCTGGGGCTTTATTAGGTTTGAGCGATTTGATTATGTCCCTAACTTAAAAACTTGTAATTGGTTTTAAATAAAAGGAATTCGATGTGACGTAGTTCGGAAAGGGTAATCCATTAGATTTATCAATGTTGTCCGCTAACTTTAGTTCAATATGTCATTTGAGGTTTCAAAAACCTCACCATTTTCGGATATAATTTTAGCGATACTTTTACGTGACGATTTATTAGGATTACTAATATGCTTAAAAGTATCCCACAACCCTTTTGTGTTATCTGTACTTAAGTTTATTTGGTTTCTATAATAAGTTGCTTTAGTATACCTTATTAATTGACATAAATTATTTCTATAACTAATATAGCTTTGCTTAAGTAAGGTATTTTGTGGAAATTTGCACATTTCTTTGTATAATGCATCAGGTTTATTAATTGACCTAACTAACGCAGGTGTGATCCATTCCTTCCTTCTTCTTTCATTAGATTTTATACGAACGCTTTTTATATTCGCATCCCATAAATTGTTTAAAACCTCAAGGAAATAATTGGTGCCTAAGTGCACATTGTTAATTTTATAGTAATCAGTCCAGTTAAATTGTTGCAAGTCGCACCTAAATTTACTTTTATCAATATATTTAACATATTGAGGGACTGGTACGCTTTTACAGGATTTTAAATTAACCATTACAACATAATGATCAGAAACTGATATCTTTAGGACGACTGATATAAAATCAGACATATTAATTTTTGTTTTAGATTTCAGAAATATATGATCAATACAAGAACCGCCACCCACTATTTTTGGCCTAGTTATATTATTAATTATAGATGTAAAACCAAATTTATAAAGTAAATTGAAATATAGAAAAGGTTCATCGGAATCATCCAATATGTTAATGTTAATATCCCCAACGAACAAGTGATAATCGTTTGGAGTTGTATTGTTATCTAAATAAATTCTTAGTTTATCTACAAAGTTCTCTATGCAGGTGGAGGGTGGTCTATAAACACAGTCAATTTGATAATCAAATGAGTTATACAATATTTTGATTTGTACGAGAGAACAAAGATCTACTTTGATAATAGAAAAGGAATAATTAATTATTGTGTTTCTCCATCATTTTTATTAATATTACCATTATTGTAGATAATATTATAGTTATTCATTGAAAAAATATTTATATCATGTATTCTCTACGTTTCCGAAAGAATTATACAATCAATTTCATCCAGAACTTGAGACAGATAAATTTTAAGTCATCTAAATTTTTCGACAAACTACGAATATTTATGTGAAATAGTTTAAATTGTAAATCACCAAATTGCAGGTTTAAGTTATTGTAATCGGTTATAGACTTTATTATTTGATAATTGCAATCGCATATATATTGATTCATTACTTATAACTAAACAAACACAAAGTAATATTGAATGTAAATAAATCTATTAACTAAGAAAAAGTCTATGTTGTATGCGTGTTGTGACAGCTGCATTTTGGTTCAGATGTCTTCATTTTAGGTATTGGTAAAATCAGTAAAGTTCTAATATCGGATACTTTTTTTTTAACCCTAATATTAATTTTAATACATCAACAAATCTACAAAGTTTTTAAATCAAAACAAATAATAGGCTATAGAAAATCATATATTAAACCAAAATAAATCATTGCCACATGTTAAAAAATAAAATTTAAGTTTTTCGAAAAATGGTCAATTTACGTTGACAAAAATAATGTTCCTAATACCGGATAGGGTATCCGATATTAGGATAACGGTATAAAACTAGCCATCGAAGCAGAAATCACAAATGTATGTGTCTTCTTTGTCTATATTGGCACAGTCAGCATTAGCCCACCTGAAACATTTTGAGCACTCAATCCATTGTTCATCCGAGGTATCTTCAGAGAAGAGTCCAGAACAAAATATACATTCTGCTTCCTCTTCCACAATGTCACAGTCCATGTCAGAATCATCATCTAAAATTAGTACTTCATCTTCTTCAGATGAACTAAAAGATTCGTCATTATTAACACTAGTCTTTCTAACCTTCGTTGTCATTGTCTTTTTAGCAATAGATTTTCCTTTTTTTTATTTGTTTTTAGAAGGATTACATTTGTCTGTTTTCAATTTCGGAATTCCCTTTGAAGTACTTTTCTTTCTCTTCTGTTCTGACAAACTTCTTTCTAAGGCATCGTTATATGGGTTACTTGTAATCACGGCAGCAGATCCTTTTATGGACTTTCTTTCTTTATCACTAGACTTGTAAAATGAAGTGGTCGGCAAAGGCCTAATATCTTGGGGCCGCACTCTTGGATCTCTGGAATTGGAAATGTTTGTAGGAGTCACATGCCTTGGAGGAGTCACACCCCTTGGAGAAGTCACATGCCTTGGAGGAGTAACATGCCTTGGAGGAGTAACATGCCTTGGAGGAGTAACATGCCTTGGAGGAGTCACTTGCTTTTGTTCTTCAGCATCGGGTAGATTTGTAGCTGGAATTCGGTCACCTTCCGCTTGATGGTGAATAGCAAAGTCGTGGTCTCGAAAAATGTGCTTATTAAATGGAAAGATACCGCTCTTTCGAAAACCATTTATAGCGATTTCAGCTGTAGCACATCTTACATACGCTCTTCCAAGCAATTCGCAAACTTGATAGCTGGTGACCACTCTTCCAGGGTTGTTTCTCAGCCAATTTTCAATCTCCTGTGAGTAATAGGTTTTAAGAGGACCCATGAATGCAAGGTCCAGCGGCTGCATTTTGTGAGTAGAATGCGGCGGGAGACATACAATAACCACATGGTTCTGTCGCGCCAAGTTTATCGTGTCAAGGTTTTGCGTATGGGAGTACTGATCGTTCAAGATTAATAAAACAGGATCAGCTTCACTTGGTTTAGCGTGGCTAATAAAATGTTGTAACCAATTGGTAAAAATGTGGCTCTGAATCCAGCCAGACACATGGCAGGCAGCAATTGTCCCTGGTGGAGCGTCATTGAGTAATTCTGCCTTCATGTTTTTTCGGGGAAATATGACCATTGGAGGCACATAACCACCAACCGCATTCATACAGGTAACCACCGTCATTAGTGATCCTCTTTCTGCAGAGGTAATTGCCCCTACTTGCTTGTTACCTTTTAAAGTGAGTATCCTGGTATGTTTGGATTGTACAGACGTGATACCTGTTTCATCTATGTTGTATATTTGACAGGGATTGAATTTTACCTTCTCCATCGCAGGTTCCAAAATTTTAAAAAAGAGATTTACATTTTCTTCTGTGAATCCCTTGATTCGGGCAGTTGATAAACCCTGTGGTCTCCTAAACGTTAGTTCAGGGTGCCTTTTTAAAAACGAACGCAACCTATGTTTTATATTGTTCCGAATGGCTAATTGAAAGGCTAATCTTTGAATATCAAAAGCTCGCAATCCGTAAAATCTTTTATCCATTTCTAGACAATAATCAACCAAATCCGCTCCAATTTCGTTAGGTAACACTGGTGGACGTCCTAGATTGGTTTGAATAAGATCTTCAGGTGACTTTATTTTGTTTTTACGTAGTCTTCCAACGTGCGCTTTAAAAGTTCTTGAAGCTAGCAAGTATCCCATTTCTTTATTTTTAACCGCAGTAACAGCTGCAAGCATGGATTTACTATCCCACGTCTTTCGTTTTTGTTTGGGTTTCAATGACATTTTATTTCTAAAATTAAGAAAAAGTGTAAGATAGAAAATTAAATGAGCTGGTGTAGCACAAGGATTATAGCATAAATCTTTCTTTTTGTCGACGAAAACATAAAAATTTAGTTATTAATAAGGCCTTAGGTACGTAGAGATTATATAGACAGATAAGAAATATTTTGTCCTAATATCGGATATCTGATATTAAGACAACGTGACCATCCGATATTAGGCAAATTGTCTCCTGTTGAAGGTCAAAGTCATGGAACAAAGAAAACTATAATAATCCATTGTTCGCATGCACTGAATTGAAGTAGACATATTATAGACTAACTTAAACTACAGAGACAAATTTAAAAACTTACCTGAATGTCTAAAAATTACGTTTTCAACTAGCACGTGTAAAAACTCGGAATGTGACAGTTCGGTATAAGTGACTCTAGAGCCATCTATGTTTTATCAGATACACTAAAATATTATTTGGTGGCTTGGGTTAAGCCCCATGCTAAACTGTAGACAGGTTTCTTCGTAATCAGATGACAGATTTCTTTAAAACGGAACTATCCGATATTAGACAACTATCCGATATTAGGGCACTTTACTCTAAACTTTTTTTGAGCTAATTTTAATAAATTTAGCTTAGATTTAGTAAGATCTGCCGAAATTCCTATTTTGCTACCTTTTAGTAATCGCTTATTTTTAATTACCAGTTTACGATCATGATAGCTTAAGAATTTTACTAAGATTGCTCGATCTTTTCCATTACCAACTACTTTTCCAATTCGATGAGCCCGTTCTACACAACTTACAGATAAATTTAATTTCATTTTTTCATTTAGCACTTCCATAACAGTTAGATTGATGTTTTCTTCTGACTCTTCTTTTATACCAAAGATACAAATGTTATTACGTCTGTTGTATTGTTGTAACTCATCAAGATCATACTTTGATTTAATATTTTCTTGTATGAGTGATTTATTTTGATTTTGCAATTTATTAATGTGGTCTTGCATTTGTACGATATTTTTATTTTGTTGATCGAATGTATCTTTTAACTTATTTTCCACTAGTTTGGTAATGCTATTTGCCACAGTTTCCATAAATTCGCCACTACTAACGAAACTTTGAATGAAATCTTTATTATTTTGAGATTGTGATTGCGTAAGAACCATTTTTGTTGTAGATTATAACGAAGCAACATTCAACTTTCACTTAATGCGCACAACAACACAAATATACGTCTTTACCGCATGACGGCCAATTTGGCAATAAGTAATAGTGTCTTGGACGATATACTAGAGTATTTATAAATCTATAATGTGTGATTTTACTATGAAATTTTATTTTAAAAATTATACGTAGCATAACCGTATAAATTTAACTTTATTTATCTAATTAAGACGATATGCTAGAGATTCAAATGCTTCTAAAATCTTTGAGGTATTTTTCTTAGTTAAGTTCTCCTAAACTGCCATCATCAAGATACCAGACATTGAGTTTTGAAGAGAGTTTCATGATGGTAGGATGGATTGACAAACTATATACAGCTGGACCGAGGGGATCTCCCTGCTGACAGCTGACATTAATTTTGTTGGTGAGGAATAGCACTGCTAATAGTATGGGTAAAGCTGTGGAATAACTTCATTTGCATCAGAAGAGAGGCGGCATCCAAGTTTCAAGACGAGCCATCGAAATGTGCGACCAATAGCAATGGAATGAATGCCACCATCTTTTAAATTTATTTTATTTTAAATATATTAAATTTCCTCCATATAAAAGGTGTCACTTACCTTTCCAGATAAGATGAAATTGCATAATATGGTAATTTGGGACAGTAATTATTGTCCTGCATCCCCATCTAATTTTTGAATTAAATCTTTGGGTCTATTAAAACCAGCAGCTGAATCGTTAGGAAATGACATAATTGTTCTCTAAACGTCTTTTTTATCAACAGCAAGCATTAAATCTTGATTTGTTGGAGGTGAAATACGTTGAAAAGAAGGAGTTGGATTTTTTTGTTTAGCTGTTCTATTATACTAGACTTTTTAACTGTAAATTTATCTTCTGATGTTAAAACTCGAATAACACCATCATTTTTTGTTTTCAGCAATTTTGTAGGATGACTTCTGTTTATCTATAGTTTTCATGAATAACACGGGCGTTTAAAATTTAAGGGTGTTTTTTTTCACTTTGCATGTTAAGGACTTGACGCTGATTTTGTAAAATATGGAAAATACGAAAGGAAAATAAAAGATTTTGCCATGCTTCAAAACTGTTGTAAGAAATACAAGATTTAATCACTAAAACCAAATTCTTTGCTAAAGATGTTCTTGCTTCTCTTGGTATACGCTTCAAAACTTCTGCATTTAATTGTAGTTTCAAATTTTTTTTCTTGGAAAGCGGTAGTTCAATCTGCTTCCGCACGTTACCAACATAATGTAAATTTTAAGACCAGTTTAATTTTTAGGTAGAATTCTTACACAATTGACAACTGGCCTTTAAAACACTTAGGAGCGTTTTCTTTAGAAAAGATTTGAGTTTATAAGGTCTTTCCAGTGGCTAAAATTATGCAAGGACTAGTAGGGCACGTTATCATTTGAGGGTTTACAGATACGCGAATCAGATTTTTATGGATATTTTAACCACGTCTATCTTTAATTTTTTTTAAAAATGTGGCATAAAATGACATTCCTATCAATTTTATCTTGTTTTCCACTAAAAATATTTAAAACCTGCGGTGACGGACTTCCATCTAGTATATGTGGAGTAGAAATCTTCCATGTCGCTGTGAATTGGCTCATTCTACCATATTTTGTGTATTTGAGTCGTTGACATTCATCGTCTGATGGAGAGAGATCTGACTGTGATATGACCATGGTCGACTTAATTAATTTTTATTGTATATTTTTATAAAATACGTTTTTGAATTACGAAATCAGATATCAGATTATACTACAAAATTATGGAATTATAATTTTATAATGCTATAAAATATATTGTTAAGCCACTGGAGTTTCTAGAATAAATTAGAGTAATCGCGGTGTTTCAAGAAATCGGTTCTGGTTATTCAATCAGTTCTAAGTTAACATTTAATTTAACTTGATCTGTTTTTGTACAAGTTAAAGAACTGTACCTGTAAAATAAATAACAAGTGTAATTTGATCCTGACTGTTTATTAATTCCCGGGGTTTGCGAATTGTGATAAGAAAAATAACGATAACAATATGATAAATATTTTCATATCAATCCTTCCTAAGTTTCAGTTTTTTTCAGTAATGTATGAAATTATGTTCTGAACTTTAATATAAATAAAAATGATAATCTTTGATTCCTTCAGCTGCTGTTGAAACTTTTTTTTATTATTATTAATACAGTAATCAAGTATATAGTTAAGTGCTTTTTCAGTTCCTGGTGATTGTACATATAAATCATAAGATACATTTCACACTTGATTTATAAATTTACCTGTAATACTTTTTTTATTTTCATAGTCCTGCTTCTTAAAAATGACGTGTTACTAAGTTGTTTGCATATGTTAACTTTTAGTCTAGACGTGAGAATTATGACGTCAAACACAGTTTCTTCTTTAACCATAATAACGTATGATGTAAATAGTGCTTTTGTACATATTTTATTCACGCTTAGATCTTTATCTATAACCTACGAACTACCAAGATTTTTCAATTTGTGTAAATACTGAAGCTAGACTATATTATATAAATAATGTAGTGTTACGTTTCTGCAATTCTTTTTCGTCGTAAATGCCAAACACCTATAAAAACGGCTTACGAAATTTAATCGTGTTCACGAAATTGAAATTTATTTTAAAATCTTGGTATGAAATTATATAACGGGTTAAATTGAAATCCGAAGTTATTGACAGATGAAATAAATATAATCGGACTGAGACTTATTGATTATCCTATATTGTTAATTTTTATTTACATTTTCTAATAGGAAATAATTTCTGTAACACACTTTTAGACAAGATGGTCAGCAGTTTTTTTTAAAGATTTTTTGGAATTTTGGGTAGTATTTTTAGTTATTTCCCACTTAGGGGTTAAGCAAAACACTAATAAATTTATACGAATTTTCAATTATCTCTGTTGTCGGTAATGACTTAGCTCTCACTACAATTAACTTCTTGTGGACTACGGTTAATTTAAAGTCCCATATACAGCCTGTCCGTGTAGTATGGGGACCTCTGATATTGCCTTTAAAAAGTTTTTATCAAAATCAGTTTTGATCCTTCTAGGTTCCTCAGTGAAAACAATTTAAAAATATTTTCAATTATACAGTGTGTCCCAATTTCATTGACCACCTGTCAATTTTGACATTGTAAATGAAAACATATAATTTTTAATTTTTGTTCTTAATCTACGTGAAAAACTAGGGGAACCTTATGTATACGAGTCGTACTCAAAAAGTGATACTTTTCGAGATATCGACTTTTAGATATTTCACGTTTTTAGGTTATTTGAAATTGCAAATTAAATAGTATTCACACTTAGGACGGAAACGACCCTAATTGTTCATGATCTAAAAGTTAAAATCGTTATATACATATAAAATGTCAAACTTTGTAATCGAAAATGATAAATAACTCACCCTATATATTTTTTTCCAGTATGAATTAAATTCTCTACAATTTGGGGTACAAGTCTGTCTACCAAATATTAACTGTTAGCCGTAAAGCTCGATTTTATCAAAAATACACACAACCGTCATTGAAAAATTAAGTAGGCGATAAAATGCGGACGTCCATAGATTACTGTTGTCACGGTTGTGTTAGTAATTGTCTAATCCATAACAATTTTATTGCATTTTTGTATTGTTAGTAATAATGAGTGAGTTTCCGACCCCAGAATTAGTTAGTATGGTTTATTCCACCGGGAAATCGAATGGAAGTTGTTTATTGACAACTCATAATTCTAAAGCAAGTAATCTAGAACTACAAATATATCCCCGAGCTGATTATTATAAAAAGCTAAAGTAGAAATTAAAGAGAACTACAAATACAATACAAATACCAACTACGAGAATAAATACTAGGAAACATGCTTGTACTAAAGAGGATAAGCAACTTGACATTGCTATCGTTATCAGCGGTTGAGAACCCCACTATTGGAGTACAACAAATAGCTTCGAAAACAAATTCCAACCTTATCACGCACAACGCTATATCAATATCTCACAAACACAGATTGCTGACATGCTTACTAGGAATTCTTCTCGTACTTAACATTTCCAGCTTATTCAGATATTCCTTTCGGCTATTTAAAACATTCTGCCCAGCGATTTTGTTGTAATTTTGGATGATCTATTTTGTAATTTCCAGTAAAGCAAAGTTGTAAAAAATTTAATTCTATCTGTCAGAAAATATAAAGGGATTCCATTTGATTTTATCAAGTTATTCATCATTTTGTTTGAAATTTTAACTTTTAACTGAACTTTTAAACCATGGACTGGACAGTTAAGGTCGTTACCGCCCTAAGTGCAAATAAAATTAGAGTTTGATATTCCAAATAATAACATGAAAGTATCACTTTTTGTGTAAGACCCGTATACATAAAGTTCACATAATTTTTACGTAGATTCAAAATAAAAAAAGTATGTTTCCATTTTAACTGTAAAAGTTGAAAGGTGGTCCATGAAATAGACTACGACACTTTTCAATTTTTTTTATGTTGAGAGGCAATTCAAGATGGCGGACGCCAAAAATCATATTTTTTCAAATATCTCGTTCCGTTTGAAATATATCGACTTTTTGGTTCATATAAAAGTTCTTCTACATAAAATTATATTTCCAACCAGTGGTAAAATTTTTATTTTTTACCAAGTTGATGCATGCGCATAATCCTCTGGCTATGTGCGATGGCTTCCGTGCTCTTGGAACAGCTATGGGAAAAATTACTTTAAAAATTAATTTCTCTGGAACCAAGATACGTAGAGACATATTAATAAGGATCTTCAATTAAAATTAAGCCTTCTTTATGGAGTGTAAAGAGCAGGAATTTATGTGTTCATTAAGGCCCAGTTTAGTAGTATAACTTTTAATTATTGACGTTTATAAAATCGCATGGGTTTTAATTGATGCTGAACAAAAATCTAAAATCAGAAAACCTTAGTATAGCCGCACATTATAATTCACTAATTGTTTGAATGCCTTGATAAAGACCGGCTGATCGGTCGAATCGTTGGTAGTAATAACTAACATGGGCTTTTAATGTCCATCTCACTACAACACCACCTTTATTGAAGACTCAGCATCTGAAAAAATCAATATTATTGTAATTTAAAAATAAGTTCAACTTTAAATAAGAAAACCATACGTAATTCATGTTTTTTCTTTAGAAAGTTTCCTTTCAAGTGTTTATGTTTTTTCCGGATTTTTAGTAAGCATTTGTTGTACATTTAAAAACCCCAAATCTGACTAGTCATCTATAAAGGTTTATTTATTTATTCGTATGGTACATTTTAAATATTGTATTGCGATGTAAGTGTTATGTATGGTGCCTCAGAACATCAGTATAAACCTGTATAGTGTGGTGACGAAACCGTGTGCAATAGTGGATTGGTTCGTCTTGGTTCTTCTATAAAGGTAAGTGAAAGACATCATTTTTCTAAACCCAGCCCTCGCCGTTGAGTTAGTTTGGTACTTTGTTGCTTTTTGAGTTTTCATGGTGTAACAAGATGAAGTCCGTGTGATTTCTTACATAGAGGACAACTAGAAAAAGATGAGAAAATTAATATTAAAGGTTACAAAGTTTTATCACAGACACATATTCTCTGTTTGACTGATTTAAGGAGAGCTGCACGTTCTCGAAAAATTCAAGAGTATTATCAATTTGTGAAAGTCCAGTAGAGGGATGAAGTTTTTTAATTCCTTACTGTAGTGGAGGTAAGGCAAAATAAAACACTCTTTTAAGTTTTAATTAGCTGACGTTTCGCTCACAAAATGTGACCTTCTTCAGAGAGGCCTAAATTCTGCGAATGGTGTCACAATTAATAAACACACACAACAACATATAATTTAAGTCGCTCTGAAGAAGCTCACATTTTGTGAAGAAAACGTCAGCTAATTAAAACTTGCCTTACCTACACTATAAGGATATAACATTTAATACCAAAAATATAAATTTGGAGGAATAATATATACCTATTTTATTTCCTTACTTTTGTTTACTTCAAGTTTAGAAGTAATGAAGTGCCTAAAACAAAAATCCATCTTATTGTCCTTTACGAGGAAGAAGTGTGTTAAGAGAACGAAGAGTTTGGTTGACAGTATTTACAAGCAAACGAAGTTTGCTGGAATTTTTCTTTTGTGCAAACCATTTCTACAGATTCCGCTCAAACGATCAAAACCAAAAAACTAATAATACAAAATTGGTACGCCAAAAGATGCTATAAACTTTACAGTTAACTGTGATAATTTTTAAGCAAAGATTACAAACTTATGAGCAATGTTAATAAAATATACCATTTGGAAGTTTCAAGACTGGGATAGTATTGTTTTTTTACGTTTACGGAATGTACACACCTGAGTTCTAATTTTCTAATTCGAGTGCGTGAATATCGGTTTTTCCTCTAAGGGATCAATGTAACGATTTAAATCTAACTGCTATATTTTGACTGGGCGATGTCTTTGCACTGCAATCGTAGAGATTCTTCAACAAACATGCGATTTCTACAACGACCCCACAAGACAAAAACTTTAGGCACATCCGGCTTAAATGGGTCAAATAATTGATGAAATCTCAAATTCTTATCTACTCCGGTTCCGAAAATATCGAATGTAAAGCAAGAGCTTAAGCATTTCGACAGCTACACATGCGATATTCGACTATGAAAATTATTGGACTGTAAACTACAATACTTAGGAATTTAATATTTAAACACTGTATAGAATGAACTTTTCTCTATTGACTGATGAAGTTTTTAGAATTTTTATTTACTCCGGTTCTGAAGATATCGCATGTAAAACCAGATCTTACGCATTTTGACAGTCACACTGTTTGTAGACACAAAAAGATGTTGGATTTTATTGCAAAAACTTTCAATTACTTTTTTGTAGACAGAACAAAATAACAACAAAACATTATTCAACCGTTTTTTTGTTAATTAAAACGTAGTGTACTGTAAACACTAACATGTATATCACAAATCGATCAAGTTTATACCTTCTTCCAATTCACTTTTGTGAAAATTAGACTTTTTCCACTCGTCCCTTAATTCAAATCATGACATCGGCGTAGCTGTCATGATTTGAATGTTTTTCATTTTTGAAAAGGATTTAACGAAATGTCAAAAAAGGTAAAGCAAACTAAATGGTTTTAAGCATTTTTTAACATTTCCGAGCTTCGTATTGAATATTTAACAAAAAAATTTTACTTTCAATTCATTTTTGTGAAAATTGAATTTTTTTCAATCGTGTCTAAACATTTTCACAAGAACTCTCGTTAAAAACTACTAATTTTAAATTTTTACTGTTTTAATTAATATTTTAAATCACAATTATTGTATAAGTTTATAGGACTATTATTAATACAAGTCTAATTATAAGTTAAAATCTTTTTGAACGAAGGACTGCGTAAAACTTTAAACTCAGCAAATATCCTCTTTTATTTATAAAAACTTCTTTTTCCAAACTACCGAAAGTATTCAAATTTAAAACTTTTTAGAGTATTAAAACGTTTCATCCATTCTCTACATTTTTATTCCATAAAGATTACAAGAAAGTCGTGTGTACGACCATGTGTGTAGCTTCAAGGATTTTTCATCGCATAAGATTTCAATATAAAATTATCCCCACGCACGCTAAAAAACTTGAAAGTAAGACAAAAATTTGTAGCAGATGTTCGTAATGCAATTGCGAATGCGTCTTGTTTACTACTACATTAAGTAGACGTAACTTAATTATTCGCCCTGTCTTAATTTTATTCTTAATAGACTTCTTGTGGAATGAATAAGAAATGTCTTTATCTTAACTCACTTGTGATTTCATTAAAACTTTTAGTTGTAATCCAGATTTTAAAACCTGCTCAGTAATCAACGTAATTATGTTAGCCACCAAATTTAATTAGGAGGATATGAATTTAAAAAACCACTCTATCTACTGTCTTTTTCAAGCAACCAATTTAAAATGAAATAAAATGAGGATGTTGTTAAAAAGAGTTGGCCAACTTTTGTAAACGTTCAATATGAAGTAATTTTTTTTCCTTTAAATACATATGAACGTCTCACGAATTGCATATCATAACTGTGCGACATCATGTTTCAAAGCACTTCATAAAATTGGAGTTGAACACGTTCCGTAAAACTTACAAAACAAGAAAAATATTCAGTAAACATATTTGATTTTATTCGAACTTGATAACATCTAAAAGTTTTTGAAAAGCATCAAGTTTTGTTTTATGAGTACTGTTATGTTTTATTGTACAAGCAAATAATAATACTGCTTCAAATCAACACTTTCCCTAGTCGGTTCATTTCTAGTTATGTGAGATTACAGTTTTTACTTGCATAAAAATAAGTAAGTGGTACGTCACAAAACTCCACACGCCGATGTGTTTATGTATCTTCGAAATTTCATTTCGCACAATAGGTTTTAAACTTCACTTCATTTTCATTTTAAAAGAAATATGTTTGAAAACTCTAAAAAAAGTTCATGTTTTGGAGGCTTATTTTTTTATCGCTATTCTCATACATTTCTACAAAAGTGTCTAACAAGAATAAATACATTTGAAAATATAAAGCAGTTAGATTACATATTATCATTTAATAGAATATGACACATCCTATAACTGTCAAAATCATATCGTTGACGTTGTATTATAATTTGTAGAACCTTCTTTGCTTATACATTTTCAGATTGTGGTTAACTGAAAATACCTTGAAATGTTTGGCAAAAGTTAGAGTTTTAAGGCAAATGACTGGAGTGTTTATATATATTTTTTAGCATTAAGCAACTTAACTTAATTTCCGCAGTATAATTTAAAACCAAAGTATTAGAAAGAAGACTTTTTTCAAATGAAGTATCATAAACCCCTACTTTCAATTTGAAAATTTATACGTCGTAAAATATAATTTCAGAATTAAAAATTGACGCGGATTTTTAAAAAAATTATAACTGTAGGTTTTGCGACATCTAGTGTCGACTCGTGTTAGCGATCATGTACGCAATGGTTCGCATTAAGCAACTTTGTCGACAAATATGTAAAACCAGTTACATAAGTCGATCTTCGATAATTATAGCCAACATAAGCGTTAGCAAAAAACAAATCTCGAATCGCCTGCTGTAAATTTGCAAGAGGTTGTACAATAGCAAACAAACACTGAGAATCACTCGACAGCTGTTTCGTCTTTTTGGGACTCTTCAGGAGTGTGAGAACTCGAGTGTAAGTTCACTATTGTACAAATGCGTGCTGTCAACTATATTTGTTTGCTATTGTACAACCAATTGCAAATTTACAGTAGGCGATTCGAGATTTTTTTTTGCTAACGCTTATGTTGGCTATAATTATCGAAGGATCGACTTATGTAACTGCTTTTACATATTTGTCGACAGAGTTGCTTAATGCGAACCATTGCATACGTGATCGCTAACACAATTCGGCACTAGATGTCGTAAAACCTACAGTTATAATTTTTTAGAAAATCCACGTCAATTTTTAATTCTGAAATGATATTTTACGACGTATAAATTTTCAAATTGGAAGTAGGGGTTTATGATACTTCATTTGAAAAAAAGTCTTCTTTTCTAATACTATGGTTTTAAATTTTATTGCGGAAATTAACAAGAAAAAACTTAAAATAAGGCAAGAAGTTTAACACTAAAAACTGTTAACTACTGTTACAATGACAAGCACGTTTCTAGGTAATTTCAATAAAGCTGATAATGACTTTTTAAATTTTAGGTTTGCTTTTTTGCTGCTTGCTCGTTTGTGTCGTTTACTAGGTTTATTTTGGACATCTGCTGCTTTGATGACTTGTTTTTCATTTTTACTTAATCATTATATAATAGCATTATATTTATTGACTTTGCATTCTAGTGTAACAAGTTTCTTACGCTGGAAACTTATCTTCTTTCTTGTTAATTTGTGCAACAAAATTAAAATTATAGCAGTTTTGAAGAAACGATGAAAAGACCTTTCAAATAAAGTATCACAAGCCCCTATTTCCAATTTAAAAATTTAGGGATGCAGTTGTCATCTGAAGAGAATTAAATTTAGGGATGGCATTTATAAGTCGCGAGATGTCATTTTAGAATTAAAAATTGACGTGTTACAGAATTTTCTAAAAAATGCATAATAATGTAGCTACTAAATTTATTCCGTTTGTCTGTTCCACACTGTATATTACCGTTTCTGTATACAGGGTGTCCCAGGTTTTAGTTTACAGACTGCACCTTCTCGCCCGGTATATTTACGAGGAAATGTTTTTAACAAATTTGCTTGGTTTCGTAAATCTTAGAAAATGGAACTATAGCAACTTTGTCGACAGATGTGTCGACAGTTTGTTTACTGAAAACCTATATTTATTGAGTTCAGTATAATATTTATCAAAAAAATTCAAAGAGCCTTTGCCTGATACATTTGCTTACATTCGTTTGGAAAATAGTCATTTTTAAACTTTTTACAAAGTACAACCTTATTATGCTCCTTTAAGTTTAAATAATTTAATTTAATTTAATAATACACAAAAAACTGTAAGCTAAATAGCTATAGTATCATCATCACATTTTTGTAGTTGAAATAACCACAAGTTGTGGTTAGCCCGATCGCAAATTGTGGTTGAATCAACCACATTTTTGCGGTTTATGTGTGGTTGCATTGATTTTATATGGCAGCACGCTGTGGCTGCATATCGACCTCAATGAACGCCCGTGTATGCCATCTAGTACTGTTTATATGAGGAACCACAGTTATGAGATGCGACTGCATTTTTGTGGTCGGATCGACTGCAAGATATGACTCCTGTATGGGGACTCTAACGAAAACTTTTAGTTTTAATGCTGTTACACAGTTTGCAAAGAAGTTTCGAGAATTTTTGAACAAAAACCCCAACACCGGAAGACACGACGGAAGAAAAATGAATGAATGAAAGTACAATTCTCACAAGTGCCATAAGGAAACGTACCAGACCTGTCAATGTTCAATGAAGAAGAAGTCTGATCAAAATCCGACAATGTTTTACGCAAGTAAGTGCAACAAAGTTCGTGAATCACCATGAACATTTTCCTGTCTGGATAGCACTGCACCGCTCCATCTATGCAAAGACATCGAGACTCTCACTGATTTTCAGAGTAGGCGGAATTAGCTTGCAACCTATCCCATGAAACAAGAAATAACCCGTTACGAAATGTCTTAAAAGTTTCCGAACTGCAAACAGAACTAATGTCGGTTCCGAAAATAACACAGAGCAGTTATGGTGCCCTATTCAAATAAGATGATGCAAAAATGCTAGACGATTGTGGAAATGTACGGCTTGTTGCTCTGCGATTTCCATTACTTTCGTGAAGCTGAGCAGAATTTATCAAGCATTTATCGTATGTGCAGTTTCAATTACATCTTTTTCAAGTTTAAAATTAAAATATAAATATTTAGCTCCAGACCTGTTTCTGATTTACTATGTGAGCAGTTTACTTGTGAGGATGATTTCAACCTTTAAGGTTTAAGTTTAAATTTTAGTTCTAGTTACCATTGTTTTTTTTATTTGTTTTTTCTCTTTCCTTTTGCTCGCATTAAACGAAATTTATTTGTTCTGTTTCATAATATGTTAAATGGGTTAAGTGGAAGAGCAGCTTGCTCAGAAATGAGCAAATTGAACTTCGCCCATTACAATATTATATTTTGTATAATTTTTTTTGGGAAAAATAAAGTCAATTATTATTAATTTAGAGTCAGCACCCTCTGGAATAGCACACAAAAGCATGGTCATCAAAGAATTGTCAGAACAAAATTATCAAGTAGACCAAGAAGCAGTTCAACATGACGCCTTCACCCATCACGGAGTCTGATGCCCCAGAAGAAAACGACATATTTCAAGATGATATTAAAGTTTGTGAAACTTTAGTGTGTGAGAAATCTTTCAACAAACTTATGAATGGCGAACAATCCGAGGAATGGTTGAAAGCCATTGCCGACAAGGTTTCCTCAATAATCAAAAATAAAACATTGTTTTATTTTGAAAATGTAAGTGGTGGGAAGCAGAATTGGTCTGGGCAACAAGTTAAATCAGAATTGATTTGTAGGATGAAGAAAGGCACGTCTCGTTACCCAAGGGTTCCTTCAGAAACCAGGAGTCTATTTCAATAAAACGTTTGCTCTAGTTGCTAGACTGAGTATTATTAGAACAATGGTGGCGACATCTGTTAAATGCGGAACTGAATAAGGCAATAGATATTAGTTGAGCATATCTAAACCGAACTTGGAAGAAGAGTCTTACATGGAAGCACCAAAATATCTACTGAAAGCTCCGAAAAGACTCTCCGAAAGAGCTCAAACTATAAATGCTGTGGCTAAAAGATTATTGAAAAAGCTGGCCGATGCTGACATACAAAAGTATGCTTCAACAAATGCTGATCCGTGACGTCATATCATGATCGTTTCTCCACGTGCCTGATTTTACACCCCCGCTAGCGTTGTTCTCGGTACCATAACTTCAACAGGTGTATACACAAAACGAGAATATCAACGCCTTAAGAAATTATATAAATGTATTGCTACCATAACAGTTATTTGAATTTTGTCTAGTTGAAGTAGCATTAAGAACATGAAATACAGAGGCTACAATATCTAATTCGTTTTCTACTACTCTACGAGACCTCGATTGACAGTATTTGAAAATTCGTTCTTTAGAACATTTTGCATGTATTCCCGAATATGGCTTTAAAAGATTATCACTTAACGCAAAAGCGGAGTCATCAAGGAAGGTACAGGGAATACATTTATTCTGATGTAGAAGTGGTTCAGTTTGAGGAGTTTGCAATGTTCTGTTTTCAATCATAATATTCAAGCGACATCATTTTAAAATTTCACCAACTGATATGCTTGCTTGAGAGCCGATGTATACATACAAAAAATTATAGTCAGAATCAACTACAGCCATCAGTACAATACTAAACTGCGATTTGTAATTTAGAAAATCAGTTCCGCTGTTAAATGGACACTGTATTATTAACACCGACTGCACGTAGAAAAATTCCATTGTTCGTAAAACCCATTCTTCCCGACTTTGTGGCATCTGAAACAAAAAAAACGCTAATTTATCTTTAAGACGTTCCTTCTACTGATGCCGAAACTCCTGTCGCCTTAACTATCAACGAAAGTACTCCAGTTAATGAACCAATACCAAATACTAAAACTACAAATGTTGAAGGAAGCTTTTGTATCCTCAAAAACGCCTTTGGAACTCAAGAAGGTCGCAAAGAAAATAATCTAAAAGTGGCATTATTTGGCGAAAAGATGAAAAGTTATAGCACGATTGATACCCAAAAATGTGGCGCTACAAGAAATCTTCCAAATATTTACACGAGTCGAGACGTTTTTCTTCTAGTACACTGTCTATTAGAATATTATGCTGATGCACTAGCATCATCTTAGGCGGAATTCAATGATGTCAATGGAACAGTTACATTACATGTTGTGTTGCACCCGACTTTACATACAAATAAGAAATAATATGAAATAAATATTCAATCAAACTATTTTATCTTTTCTATTTACATTTTCCTAATAAGTATATGGACGTTTTTATAATTTTTTCTATGTCTGTCTAAAGAGGAAAATCGGTTTTTAAAGAGAAAGTTTTCCTTCTTTACGATTTTTCTACATATAAAAAAGAAATTACTTCGTATAAAATAAGATTAATTTTAAATAAAAACTCTTTTTGGTATACAAATAAACAAAATGTACCAACATTAAAATAAAAACGTAACATATTCAATTTAAAATCTCATTATATACGTTACTTAGTATGTAACAGAGAAAACTGTTAGTGGCAGTTTTACTTTTGCTGTATTTACGTCTTTTTCGGTAGGTATTTTACAAGCAGTGTTTTTTGTTTAATATTCTGGGTGTGGTATTTGAGAGTTTAGAATTAGTTTAAATTGTTTATATACTGGTTACGTGTTATGAAAAATTTAGGGGTGTAAAATTGAGTTTTTTTAAATGAATATTAATTTTATTTTAAATTTAAATATAATTTGTTATTAAAAAAAACAAAAACAATTTGCTGTTGAGATTAGACCTAACTTTTAATTTTAGTCCAAATTAATTTGTGAACAAGTTTTCTCAAAATAAATTATTCATAAAGCTTAGTAATTTCATTTCATCACAGTTGTTAATTACATAATTTTACCTAAGGAGTTTAAACGTATCTAAATTAAAAAATTCAACTAAAACTAAACGCAATAATATCTGAAACATCCAAATATTTTTTCGGTGCTTGACACGCTTATCGACAACCCACAATACATTTACGTGGTGTAGTAGAGCTTTTAATGATTAAGAAGAATTTATAAGTAAAACAAATAGAAAACTTAGAAGGGCATCAAGACGTCTTCAAAGTACATAAATGAATCAGTAATTTTGATTTACGTCTGAACTAAAATGATAATTATCATTAATATCAACGCATACGATGACTTAACTTTCTATGAGTTTAGACCAAGCTATTTCCGTTTGGATACAATTAAAATGAGCAGTAAATCTAGTGTCAATTATTGTGTTGTAGACTTCCGAAGTGCGTAATATATGGATACAATACAGATGAAGCGAAAATTAATTTAAAATTATCTATTTTGAATTTAGTTTAGGACTTCTTGTAGGTTAAGGTTGAAAAAATAAAAGCAACTCAAATAGTTTAGACGTGTAGACTGAAGTTTTCACTCGGAGGGCGATTTAAAGTTGAAATTTCAATTTTTCGGTTGTTTTTGTTCTTCCACATCCACCAGATAATAAAATGTGGGCCACAAATGTATTTCTTTATCCCTCTCAACTTTAACTTCACAATTTGTTTATTTCTTTCCCTACAAGAGATGATTTTTGACTGAATTATACTAAATGTTTAAAATCTTAAGTACTAAAACTTAAGTACATACAATGAAAACGATTTTAGTATTTATTAGAGCCACCTCTGGCTCTAATAAACAGTTCTCATTCGTTCTGGGAGATTTCTTAACTTCCCAGCAAACAGTTGTTTGTTGGCTATGTATTGGCGGTATATTGGCTTTGCTGACGAATTGATGGCACAAAATGCCAATACAGAAAAAGCGTTTTAAACGCACTCCGAAATGTTTAAATATTTGCCAATTCATAAATTATAATGGCGAATAATCATATAAATGGTAGAATGAAACCTATAAAAATGCCAATGCAAAAATTATACTTAAGAGGAATACATACTAGTAGCACGCCATCGCTAAACTATGCACTATAAGTACCTTTTAATTTTAAATGTTTGAACTAAACCTTAATTTTGTGAAATACAAAACTTGGAGTTTTGTCGCTGTAGTATCACTTTTTTTTCAAAATGCTTACTTTTTTGTTTTTTTATGTTTGAAATTGTACATTTTATAGCATATTTAACACCACAATTTTAATAGAAATAAATACAAAATCTAAACTCTAACAAACAGGACAAAGTCCCTGCTTATATCTACCAATTTAAATCAAAACATTGCTAATAACTTGAAAATTTGAGCAAATTTTATAGTACTTTAACACCATTCGACTCATTAAAATGGTTTCTTATGGTGTATTATTTAGCGGTAGCACACTGCTATAGTCTATTCAAGCTATTTGTCCGGTAAAGATTAACCCTCTTACTTTTGGTACACACCGTGGTTTAAACTATTGTGAAATGTACCGCCTTGAAATCATGCATTTAAGTTGAAACAATATACGCCCTTAAAGTATTCTTTAACACGGGTAATAAGGCGAAAATTCTAAAAATGAGTTTTCTACGCTGGTTTTCGGCAATTGTCATTTAATTCAGAAGTTTTCAAACAAATGTTACTTGTGTTAAAGAATACTTTAAGGGCGTATATTGTTTCAACTTAAATGCATGCGATTTCTAAATGTTTCTATCCTTTCTTACTCCATTTAATACTACAATATAACGAATCTTGTCTCCCCTAAAGCTAATGAATTGAAGGCTGTACATTTCACAATAGTTTCAACCGCGGTGTGCCCAAATGTAAAGAGGGTTAATCCTTTACCGGACAAATAGCTTGGAATAGACTATAGTACATATTCCTCTTATAGTCCGGGCTGTAAACGACAAACCCAGGTCCAACCTGGCATTTTGTGATACAGCAATGTTGTTTGGCACGAATGTTGTAGGTACCCATACATTCGATTTAAGAGTTGGAAGCACCCTTTGCTGTCTTATCTGACTGAAATTTTGCACGTGGACATATTTTTACATTGTGAATCGTTGATCACGATGTACAGGTGTGTTTGGGATCAGTCAAATGAAGTTGCCTACCTCCCAGGGGCAGATTCCTGAAAATATCCGTTCCGTCGGTTTTTACTATGGGGAGTAGTAGAAAACTTTGCATATGGTCCTGGTCGTTGAACATGATGTGTACATGAGTATAAGCGGCAGGAGGCCCCATCTCATCATCATTTGCCTACCTCTCAGGAGCATATTCCAAAATCGCTATTTCTTCAGTTTGCCGTCGTCTTGAACTGAAATTTTGCATGATGACTTATGTTTCCATTTCACATTTTTCACAATGACGTGTGGTTGATTTCTGAGCCCGTCAAATCGGTTTGCTTACCTCACAAGGGCAAAGGAATGGAACAGTAAACTGCAGCGTTTATTTTAATCGGGAAAACACCAAAAATTGCACCAAAAACACTACTCGGACACGTGTTTCAATAGCTAAGCTATCATCATCAGCGAACCGATATTAAAAATAAAAACAATAGGAAGCTTATATATACTATCTGCGTGTGACGCATCGTTACACTTCATTGATTCTTTTATATAAGCTTGAATAATTCCGAAAATCCTAATGAACCGTTATCATCGTAATTGATAAGCAAATTTCTGTTTTATGACTCAAAATACATTGAAAAAAAACTTGTTATTAATATTATTTTATTTCTAAGATAATATTTCGCCATCGTTAGTTTTTAATTTTGAACATAAATACATAACTGCTAACAATTAAGAATCTAATAAAAGTAACTGAACAACAGGCGTTATCAATTTATGACATTCCAATGTTAGTTTATCTCGAAGCTTTAGCAGAAAAAAATACCATTGGCGGGTTTACTAAACCAGGCATTTATTGTATCAACAGATTGGCTTCCTCTGACCCATGCAGTATTTGCCATGATCAAGAGTCCCCTGCTACTGAACAAATTGTTTTGCAAGAACCAGCAATATTATCAGTTGATCAACCACGATGCTCACACAATATCTAAAATACAGCTCTTTCAAAACAGTACACCTCAGAAATTACAACAAAAACCTTCCATTTCTACTGGAGTAGACGTAACACCTGAACTATGAAGCCATTTCGAAAGCATTAAATCAAAACTTAAAAGAAAGAAGGAGTCTGCCGACAACTCAGAAAGTACAGAAGAATAGTTTGAGGCAATGTATTCAAGTTCCATTTTGATTCAACGTCATCAAGTCATGAAAGTGAAGTGAGACAATCCAAGTTATTCCTGAAAATATTGAAGAAGTGAAAATAGTGGAATTTGAGAAGAAAAAGTCAGTTCTTCACTATATTGGATAGTTTATCTCTAGGGACTGTACTTCCGATTACCAAATTTGTTTTCTAAGAAAGAAACGTGCCTCTTGGACTCTTGTCTTCCCAGACATTCAAGATGAAGCATCGGTCCCATTTTGTGATATTATTGTAAAATTACCCAAACATTAAACAAGGAACAGCTCGAGTCGCTTCCATGTTATCTTTTTTATTTAATGATTTAATCTTAATTCTTACAATTTACAATAAGTTTTCAAATCTTTAACTTACAGTTTAAAATTCATCTTATCGGGTTTTTTGTTTTCATTCACATAAATGTTTTTATTTAGCTTTAATTGTTAAGTAGTTCATTTAACCCCACCATGTATCAAACTGCCCCTTGTTCTGTATCATTGCACCCCAATATGTGGGGCACTTTGATGCAAATGGCTGTTACGAAAAAAACTAAATTAAAGTTTAACTGCGTTACTATTATAAGAGGTTCATAAGCGTCTTTCAAATTACATGTATAGTGCTAACGTACACTCACATAGAGCATTTATTAAGTTCATTTAAAATTACAAATTTTATGCCTAGAAAATAACTGTGTCAATACCCCCCACTCTGCCTAAACGGTATTGGTTGGTAGGTTACAGTTATTACAATTTCTTTTTTTTTTAAATTTCATCAATAATAACAATTTGAAAAACAAACGTGATCGGGGGTAAACGGTGTTGGATGGCAGGTTACAGTTATTACAATCTTTTTTTTGCATTAATTTATACATATTTGAAGAACATTTGAAGAAAAGTTATTTTTCATGGCTTGCCCTCCATTAAACCACCATGAAAACAATCTCTTTTTTTCGTATAAAAATTACTAAATAGTAGATAAATATATAAATAAATAGGCCATGAAACTATACCTTTTGTCCACTTCATGCGAATGTAAACTCGTAGTAAGAGGATGGATGTACAAAGAAATTAAACACGGATAATTTAATTCTGAATTAAATAATTATTTTCAAATAAAGTTTTCAATTTAGATATAGACTACTATTTATATCGATATTTTCTTAACATACGTAACGATATGCAATATTTGTCGCCAATGCCATATTTTTCTTTCATAGTCCATTGATCATAATCTATAATTTTCCAATGAACCATATTTATCATTTCACCAAAAAATTTTGTGTGTACCACTGCCGAAATATGTTACTTTGTCCTCGTTTAATTTTTGGTCTCGGTCATTAGTCTCGAACTCGGCCAAAATGTACCCTTTTTGCGTCCACTCACAAATAATTATAGAATAGAATACTTTGTTAATAACAACTGATAAACACTGTATATTTTTTCTACCACAATTTGTTTATTTAAATTTTGTACATGTATTTCGAGAGCTATGCTCTCATCTTCAGCAGAAGACTAATACAGTTTAAATAAACAAGTTGTGGTAAAAAAAAGTATACAGTGTTCATCAGTCACAAATAATTATTTTCTTCAAACGTCAGTAAATCTGACATTTTTGAAGGTGAAGTTCGATTTTTTCTCTTTACTTTTAACTTTTCCGGCGGCGTAAAAAAAGTGTTACATAGCAACATAACTTTAAACAAATTATTATGGTCAGTGTTTACTTGACAACTACGTTAGCTACTAGCTACTCTAGAAACAACTCATACTTATACACTGTTTCAAACATAAACTAATTTAAAAAAAAATTAAAAATTAGATGTTTTTGCAGTAGTTTTCCGACATTTGGTGAAAAAATACAGTATTTCATTTGGAGGAAAACGTACTTTTCATGGCTGCTTTTTTTGTATATTGATGTTCTTGGAAATACTGTTAAAGTATTACTGTCACGCGATTGTCATATTTCAGAAGTTACTTACCGTAATAAAAAATAGTTTAAACAAAAGTCGTACACAGGGTGTTCGAAACTCTCCTGACAAAACCAAGACCGGAGATTCCTCAGATAATTTTAAGACAATTTAACCTAATTCACCTAGTCCGAAAATGCTTCCTAAGAGAGCTAGAGCTCTTTGAAGATGGCGCCTGGTAAAGTAAAAAATGAAAAGATAAACTTCGCGAACTGACAACAATTTGACAAATAAAAACCTAGGTTTTACTTTTGTTGGTAGTTCAGAGCCAACTAGTGCAAAAATATAAATTTAACTTTAATGACAAAAAAACAAAAAATTTTAAAATCCATTTTTCTAGAAAACGGTGTATCCTAATGACTTAAAGTAAGAGTACCTTTTAGTACTAGAATACCTGAAAATTTAAGAATCTAGTCACTAGTGTCACAAATGCTTAAAAGTTAAAGACAAAAAGTTATGCGTTAAAATAACCGTTGACCTACCCAAAACGGACGCCTATGACCGGTACTAGAAATTCGTAATTGATGGAATCGATTCATCTCTGAAGGCTAAATGAGCTATTTACAAGGCGCCATCTTCAAAAAGAGCTCTAGCTCCCTTAGGAAGCATTTTCGGGCTAGGTAAATTAGGTTAAATTGTCTTAAAATTATCTGAGGAATTTCCGGTCTTGGTTTGTCAGGAGAGATTCTGGACACCCTGTATAATCAAATTTCAACGTTCGTTTATTTATTCGTATGGTACATTTTTGTTATTGTATTATTGTTGTTATTATTATTATTATTATTTTCACGTTTGTTAAAAAAAATGTGTAAAACGAATATTTTGGTTAATATTTCAAATGATGGAAATCATCGCATAACTCCCCATCTTATTTATAAGATTGCGAGTAAAAGATATTAACTTCTATATAAACAATGCATATAATTTTTATTCATTTTTCGGTTTTTTTGTTGATTTTAATTAAATTTAATATACTTTACAGAAGCATAAGATCCGAACATGTTTGTCGTAATTTGTTTTCCTCTATTTACATATTTAATAAATTAAATACCAGTAAATACCTTCAAGCTTGTAAACTTCTTTTGAAGCTCGTTATTAAGTAGTCTGGCGAATATTGTAAAGGTGTTTTTATCAAAAACTTATGCCGCGTTAAATATTGATAAGTAACGTTTAGATTTTTAATATCTATCTATATAGCAAAGAAAGAAATGGAGTACGTTCACAATACTATTTTTAATTAAATATGTTTTATCCCATTCTTTTTGATTACGAAAAATTAGAAAAACAGTCTTATTTAGTAATAAAATGAAATTTGAATTATTTGTAAGTGGATTAACTTGAAGTAGAAAGGAAAAGCAATAGTATTACGTAAAATGTACAGTAATTAATTTTTGTTGAAAATAATTTGCATGTAAACGCGAACATGGACATGATTTAATTTTGTCGAAAGTGTTAAAACAAAACCATAACTGTATGTTTTATTATCTTTAGAATAATTTAGTTGGTACAAAATATCATTGCATGATAATAACGAACAACCATAACGTGATAACATCAACATTACCGCACCACTCTGTGAAAGTTTTGCATTTAAAATGCAGTCTAATAAATTGTATAAACCTGAAAACAGTTTGATTAGATTGTAGATAGTTGTGTAGTTAGTAATTTTCAACTAGACATTCTAGACAACCTTTTTCAGTGTATTAACCCCTAATCTGCTTAAATTAAAATACACTTAGCTTTTAGGTTGAATATTTGCAATTTTCGACACGATTATCGATCAAATGCGTAAAGTAATAAAATTTTCGCCCCAAATATCCTGTTGAGAAGATTTAGTTTTAATAGTTAAAGCGAATTTATTTTCGAATATTGATAACCGAATTTTATTTAGTTTGTAGTATTAGGTTTGGAAGTATGTTTGCCGGAAGTGGCTTCCATGAAAGCAGCTGGTGTAGCTTCGGAAGTGCCACATCAACTTCGGTTTGTCCACTCCAAAGCTAACTTTAACATTGACTTATGAACCGACGATGCGTTATCCCTTCGTAATCGAATAAAGAAGTTTGGATTTACGCTAGAGAACACAAAAAGCTAAAGCAATTTTCATATACACCATACACAAAGAGGCGAAATAGCAATATTAATCGAGTGTATAATTAAAGTACCTTCAGGCAAAAGTCAAGTAGGTCATCCTTAGGGAAAACGTAATATCTAAATTATCTAATATGTGGGGGCACGAAACCCTCCAAATATCAAGCACATAGTGGAAGCTTTATAAAATAGATCAGGTACAGGGGTGGTGACAGAGCTTGTGCGGTTTGTTAATTAATCTATCGATTTGTAGTGGAAGGATATTAATCTTCGTCAAATAAAAGAAGTATTACGCTCTTAAAATTCGTTTTTCAACATCCACCACCTCATCTTTCAAACCAAATGACGAATGAAACGATTGCAATAAAAATGCAGTCTAACTGTTGTGATAGCGACAGAGTTTACGACACCCTTAGTACTTTTTATTATTCCTTTCCTTGGTTTTACTTTCGACGGCGAGCCTTTTATGAGCAACTTCCACTAAAACACAAATAAAACGTTAAGCATCTCCAATCTCTTTTGAAAGCTGAAATCGAGGTGGCTGGACCTCCTCTACGTGTTATTTGATTTATTGGGTGCGGTTTCTAACCCTTGTACGTTAATAGAAGATACCCTTAGGTAGTAAGGTGTGTTAAGTATACGTAAATGTACGAGGTTACTGTGTGATCAATCATTGTTTCGTACACTGATGTACTTTTAGAAGGAAACAAATGACAAATTTTGTACAATATAAGCATAAACTTATGAGTATTTTATTTGAACTTGTTACAATGTTACTTATATCGCACTACAGCTCACCATTTTTATGTGTGTATTTATTTTAATCACATGATTGTTGTAAATATTTTAATTACGTGTTTCATTGATTGGAAGGAAACTTCAAATTCTCTGTATTTGTTTTATGGTGCAATTCCACTGAGGCAACAGTAAACCACAAGTGGCATGCTGATGTTACATATCGTATAATCTTGCTTATTTTCAAGATCGGCGACCATGCCACAAAAGTTAACAATGTCGCAAGCGCCACTTATCGTTCAGTGCAACATGCACCTTGTTTCAATTGGATAAGCTACATTTGTTGCATCATGTCTTTACAAATGTTTACATATTTGGTAATAGCAGCTAATTGTAAAAAAGGCAAGATAGTGGAGAAGAGAACTTTATGCTGTTAAGAAGAAACTGCTTTAATTAATCAATTTTTATATTGTCTTTATATTGACTGATTTTGTTGTTTCATATTATTTGGGTGAATTATTATAATCCTCAATAAATAACGTGATTTTCTCTATTGTTCCATTCCATATCGCACAATACAAGCCGTATCGATACGTCTACTTTGGACAAACGACGACACTTTTAAACGTGTAGAAAACTGACGTATGCTTCTCGCGACAGCAATCAACTTGCACTATGTGCCAAAGCGGCTTGCGTTTGTCGTTTCGTGTTTACGTCATGTTGTCCAAAAGTTGCTTCAGTGGCATTCTACGTTTAGAGTTTGATTCTAATAAGACTTTCAGATACTTCACCAGATACCTTTGGTCGGCAAAATACAAACTTCTTGTGCAATTTTCTAAAAACTTTTGTGAATTCTCAGTTGCTAAACATGACAAAATTTTAGATTTTTACCAAAATCAGCATTAAAAAATTGGCAAGACTGCGTCAAGATTGACTTCTCTAATCGGTTTCTGATAAATATACTTACCTACTATTAATTTTTTTTTGACACAAATATGGACGTCATGTATATTTTATTTCAACTATAATGACAAAAATACTGTTTGTCTCACTTTAATATTGGCTTGAATTGCCACTTGTTAACAGAATCAAGTATTACCCACTCATCTACTATAAGGTTTAAGGGTCTTTTAGATTATTATACTTACGTCATTCCCGCAGAATACCAACATTTTTAGCACATTTAGCTACTTTATGAAGTTCCCCAGTAAAGGGATTGGTACACGAATAATAATAATGACGTGCAATCGTCGGTTGTTCTAATGGGATATAATAACATTGATTGTATTACCCTCTCTTTGGGTCTCTCAAAACTCTAAACATATTATAAAATTGGAATAAAACCTACTCTTCTTGATATGAAATTCTCCCACATTGATTTTATGAAATATTTAGGAATCACCATCGAACAAATTGCGATAATATTAGTCAGTTCAATCAAAATTTTCAAAACTTTTATTTTAAATATTGAAAAAGACTAAAGGCCAGGTTCTAAAAGGTATTAGAATATCAGCAAACAGTAGGAGTTATATAAAATAAATAATTAACGTTGTTTCGAAGTCAGTTTATATTATCAAAACGGAGTTTAAAATAAAAAAAAATTGCCAGACGGACTTGTTGATTTAGGAAAAAATACTGTGTACTTGAAGTAGATAAAGTCATTTCTGATATAAAAAATCATTCTCCCGAAGAGGATGATCTGTCAATCCAGATCATATTACCAGATTGAATAAAACAACAATTATCATTCGGTATCTTTCTGTACTACTTCTTCTTCCATACTTTTTCCTCCTTTTCTTATATATCTCTTGCACATCCTCTTTTTTCATAATATCTTACAATTATCATACAATGTCTTACTTTCTTTTTTGCTTTTCATCTTTTCGTCATACCTTATTGTCCTTTTTCTTGTTTGTATCATTATTTTTTCCAGTTTTAGTTTCTCTTCTACTATATAACCTGGTGTTTCCTTCTCCATTTGTAGTGTTCACTTCAATACTTTTCTTGTTTTTCACTATTCTGTTAAATATCTACTTTATTTTCTAAATATTTTTTCTCTCATACCCCATACCTTCCTTATTATTTTATTTCCATTCTGCTCTAGTTCTTTAATCTGTTCATCATCCTTATTGTCGTATCTCATCGTATACCCTGGTCAACTTTTTTTCTTCTTAAACTCCATAATTCTTGTCTTTTCTACAATGACTTTATTATTCCTTTCATTTTCTCTTCTGTTTTTGCCAAGGCCACCTTATCATCTGCGTGGGTTAGAATCCTCATTACGTCTCTTAAATATAAAGAAAATAAGCAATGGCTCAGTAGGCAAGGCTTAGCCCTTTGATTATTTAATAGTCCGTGTGTCTTCCAAGAATTGCGGCTTGACATTTCCGAGGTATGGTTTGTATTGAATTTGCCTGCAAATGTTGACTTGTGGTAAATTTTCCCATTCATCGATTAGGACATTTGTTAGCTGTTGAAAGATCCAAGATAGCGCCGTTGAACATTTATAAATAGGGTTTAAATGTGTCCTTAGCAGAGGCTAATACCTAATTTGAATTGTTGAATAGAAGTATGGAGCCTAAATATAAGCTTTTTTTATAAACTGATGGTAGTGTTTTAATCTTCCTGGAACTATCATAAAACGGTTTGCAATGCCGAAGTTCACATACGAAATTTTAACGAGACCTTATGTGGTACGGGGTACAATTCGATTTTCGCACATGCGTTTTTGTTGTCAGGTGCACTAATCTCTCTTTTTATATTCCACGCTATCAGTTGTTCTAAGCCTGATTTGAAGATCTTTACAGTGACAGTAATACCATAAACTGATTTGTTTTCTTGTTAGGGCCTTGTTTACTGCGTTTTCATTATTCTCGAAGCACAAAAGAAATTGAATTTTTCGGCTGTTTGAATTGACCAAGGCTGAGGTGTGCAAATTAGCCTACGATATAGCTGACAAAAATGGCCTGAAACACCGTTTCAACAAAACGAAAAAGTTACCCGGTTGGGATTGGTTGCTTGGCGTTAGAAAAGGAAAGGAAAAGAAAACATTTTCCTAAGGAAACTTGAACCTACTTCTATGGCGCGGGCTATGGCGTTTAATAAATTTAAGTAGCTAGGTTTTTTAAAATATATCAATCAACATTAAAGAAACATAATATCCACCACACCAGGTTTATAACCTGGACGAAAGTGCTCCCTCCACAGTACAGAAGCTCTCCAAAGTATTTGCACAAAGTGGAAAAAAAGTAGGAGCACTTACTAGCGCTGAGCATGGAATACACTTTACCATGGTATGTTGTATGAGTACTATAGGTTTTGTGCTACTTGCTTTAATTGTCCCGAAAAAGAGATGGAAAGAGGAATTAATAGATAGCACGCCTTTGAGAACTTTGGGAATGGTTCAAGAAAATGGTTGGATGACCGGTGAATTGTTCTTGAGGTGGTTAAAAACAATGCTCATCCGACTTTATACGTTAAAGTGCTCCTAATTGTCGACGCCCATAGGCCTAGACGTTTTAACATTTGCAAAAGAAAACGAGATTGTGATGTTGAGTTTCCCGCCACATTGCATGCAACCCCTGAATGTGGCATTTCATAATGCTATGAACATATATTATTATCAGGAAATTTCTCTTTGGATAAAAGCGCATCCTTATAGAGTCTTGTCTTAATTCTAAATGGTTCGCTTATTTGCACCCCAAAACAAAAGTCTACCTTATTTGTTTTCTGTTCAAGAGTTTTCCCCGGTTGTTCAAGCTTCAGTTCCTATTAGAAAACGTAAGACCAATAATTTGAAGAGTTTATAGGCATTCCAAATATGGAAGAAATTAAGAAGAGAGTGTTTCAGTCTGACTTAGATGCTTCTGGTGCGGATCACGAGCCATTTGAATATGATGAGGAAGATGCGGCTTGTCTCTACTTTAATTCACTGTATTCGCTAACCAAAGTGGGGAGAAGTGGATTAAATGGGGCCCATTGCGAGTGTGCTGATGTGTCAGCAAGGTGCAAATTTTTTGTTTGAATTTCGAATCTTTTGGTTTTCAATGTTTAATAAATGCGTTTTTTTACTTTTATTGGTCTTTTTGAGAAATTTTACACTATGTCATTTTACCCGCACAGTAGCGTAAAATTACATAGTAAGCTGTATTAAAAAATATGACCGTAATAAGGGTTCGTCATCTTTCCTTTTGCAATTGTGGACAAAAAAATTGCTATAACAAATGCTCAGGGTACCGTGGAATGGGGTGACTTTGGTCACTTTCAAAGTTGCAGTTTATCTTTTACATAAAATATGGGAGTAAAAGAAACAGAATCAAAATGCTAATAACGGTTTTGTTCATTCTATCAATTTCTCTGATGAGCTCGTTGGTTTTTCATTTTTTTTCCGAGATACAAACCAAAATGTTGTTGATCAATGTTAAACCATAATTGGGGTTACTTTGATACCCCGCTATTTTTCCACGGAATTTGTAAGTAACCCTAATAGGAAACAAAACACTACAGATAAATTCAAATAATTTCGTAGATTAAGTATTTATATTGCTTTTATTTTATTTTTTGGGGTCACTTTGGCCAAGAATAAGAACAACATTGACAACAACATAAAATTTAATAATCTTCTAGTCTTCGGGATGAATAATTCACAATTAATGTTTACCTAACAGAGTTCTTTCGAATCAATATTGAATGGAAACTCAACATAGTTGTCATTTTCTACAGGCTTTGGCAAAAACGCGACAACGTCACTGCGATCAATTTCTGAAATGTCTCGAACTTCCTTTTGTTATTCAAAGATTTGTTGCCTTCAACTAGTAAAGAGTTTGTTTGGATAATTTGGCACACATATTTATATGTTTGCTTACTGCGTCTAGTAAAAAATTTTGCTAGTACGTATCTCCCTTCTGCGCACTCTGTCTCTTCATCTTCCTGCTCGACAAGATTATGATCAATATTACCTTCATATTCCGGCTCCTCTTGATTACTTTGAAGTGTTGATTCTGTCTGGCTCGTATCATTGTCTATTGGATCAAGTTGGTTTACTTTACTCGGATGGCCATCATGATTCATTGATGCTGTATCAATATGATTTTGACTACTTGTTCCAGGTGAAGAAGTTGTCACTTCGCCATCTCTAGTAGAAATGCTCTTGCCAGGTGCCACATTTAATCGGTTCTTCTTTCGAGAAGGTTGACTGTTGCTGTTACCATAACGTGACTCTTTCAAGAAATTGGTTAATGTGCTTTCAACGTCTTGTTCACTGACTTCTTCTTCTCTGGATAGCTGATCTAAGACTTTGTTCTTGTTGAAAGGATGAACGCCAGTGGCACAAAATCCGCTCATCATATTGCGTTTTATTCCTGACTTGATGTTCACATAAGCGTAATTCGGTTTTGGTGTCACCTGGTCCATTTGTCCATCGCTTTTGTAAGAAGATGGGGAAAAGTATCTTGTAACAGTTGCCATTCGAGGATTTTGAATTTTCCATGATGCTAATGTTTGTCGCCAAGCTGACTTCATGGGTCGGAAGAAGGCGACGTCAAGTGGTTGAATTAGGTAAGTTGCGTTTGGGACCAAGCAAACAAAATCTATATCGTGTTCACTGCATAGTCTCAATACCTCATCGTCTATATGGGATGAAAGGTTGTCACCTAGCAAAACTTTCCGACCGGGTAATCTCCTTGCGTGCGGTAAGAATGCTGTTATAAACCAGTCTCTGTCAGTAGGACCATTGATCCAGCCACTAGTTGTTCGATTGAAGCGAGACCCTTGCGAACAGCAAGGCTCATCACAACATGGCTGACCAGATGGCGCTCGCTCTTTCCATGTGTCATATAAATGAACGCTCTTGTAGATAATATAGGGAGGTGAAGAACTCCATTTGCTGAACCACAGACCATAACTGTTGTTCCACTCTTGGAAAAATTCATCGCTTTCTCTGGGTACTTGACCCCTCCCTTATAAATACCAATTTTTTTCCCGGATCGTCGCTTATATTGGATTCATCATAATTAAATATGTTAGCGGCAGGGATACCTTTGATGACTTTTTCAAGGTTTTCGAAATACTCTTTAAGCGATTCGTAAGACACGGCGGCTCTTGCTTTTTTGATGTTTGTAGCTATTCGTTGAGAGTATTCAAACTTGTGCCGCTTTAACAATGAATATGCCCAGTCGATTCCTGGAAGATTGTTCGTGAATTTAGTCACAGACCTTATTTGTTTGTTAAGTAGCTTTTTTGCGAACATCCTTAAATCAAGAAGTGATAGGGGGAATCCCCATTCCCCACTTTTAGCTGCCGATTTTAATATAACAGTCTCTTTTCGTTCGGAAAAATAGGTTGAGCTCTTAGTTTGTTGCCAAATTTTCTATGATATTTGTTATGTATGGTTCCATAGGGAATATTATATTTTGCACATGTTCCACGCAATGTCAATTGATTTTCAGCTACTTCTGTTATCGCCTGATTTAAAGATGTCTTCGCTATAGTTCCTGTATTCACGGGAGCCTAAGCGCCTCTTATATGATCTTGGCATGATGCTGAAACAATAAAAACATAGTTATTAATATAAAGACAGAAAATCTCTTCGTAACTTAAGAGTAATTAGATCGTGGGGTTACATTGATCAATGATCAAAGTAACCCTGTATAGGTGATCAATGACATTATATAGATTATAGATTAATAAACTTCTGATCTAGTGAGATACATACAATTTACATCATTGTGATATTCAGATTTGTAGTTAAGAAGTTACTTAAGTTATTATAATTACGCCAAACTAATACTTACATATCTTCAATGATTTTCAGCAAACCACCAAGGATACCGTTACTGCTACTAATCACACGTGTATAGTACCGTTCACTGTTGCCAACCTTAAGATAATACTCAAAGGAATGCGTTCGGTATTAGTACAAATTCGGTTTTATTAGGAAACGAAGTTTTTATCAACGTAACCCCAGGAATCAATGTAACCCCATTCCACGGTATGTCATTTTAGGTGCATTTCCCCTAGAATTGGCGGAAAACTTGTAAAGAAAGTTTTGTGAATTACTATACTTCAAAATGTATGGTTATTATCCACCGCGACATTGTGATCAAGATCAACTAAGGGCCGAAGTTAATGAAACGGCACTATTGGCAAGAAGAAATGTGTCTGCTTTAATATTTTTACAGAAAATAGTGTTAGGTCAAATTAGTTGTCGAAAATTGCTTAGACAAATATGTTTTAATGTTCCTCTCAATAGCCCGCTAATTTACTGTCAGGATCCATATTAAATAAATAATGTGGTGCTAACTTGTAGTCATTAGGCCATCATGATAAATTTTATTAAAAACTAAAAGATGTTGGTTGTAACTAGTTTCGGCCAAAACTGCCTATTATCAAACTTTAAATCTTATAAACTAAAAAATATTCATGATGTTTCTCAATGAATTAACATGTTATATGTAGGATCCTAATTTTAAGTAAGTTTCAAATAATTTTAAGTGAAATGGACACGCCATATTTTGGAAAAACCAAATATTTTTTGACAGAAAAATCCATGTATTGTTACGTGATATATATACATCTTTCCAAATTTGAAAAGACCAAAATCTGAATTGACCGATGACGCTGATAAGAGACGTTCTGATTAAACAATTGAAAGGCTTAAAATAGACAAACAAAAAATTTAAGATTCAACCGAGAATCTGACTGATACGTGACTTTTGTAGGAGTAGAAGAACTGTAGAAAGTTTGTGACATTTGCACTATTTATGGTTTTTAATTTAACCATAATAATCAATTAAATTGAATAATATTGCAATCAAGTGTTTAGATCGGATGGATATTTACTTGTTCAGTTTCTAATGTTTTTTCTTCTTTGTGTCAGATAGAACTTCCAGTCGGTTGACTTATATTAATCTTAATTATTAATCATTGGGGGTCAGCGGGTTGTTTGCAAGGTTATTTAGTTATCACATTTTTCCGTGTTTCTACGTGTATTGGCAAAAACTTTTACCTCCCGCCGAGGAAAGTTTAGCCACACCCTATTTTATTATAACTTCATGAATTGCTATTGACTGGGTTTTGCACATAACACAACAACAGATACCAAAGAAAATGTTTCTAAGCAAAACAAGTAGGTACTACTCTAATAGTGCAATAGTTGGTAACAAAGTGTAAAAAGGTCGAAGGAGTTTGGGAGGAAGGGACTTTTCTGCAAGCGAGAATTGAACTATCTCTTGAAATTGATCCACAAGAAAAATAATAGGTTAAAGTTGAGAAAACTATGTCATTCAGAGTTTCACTTTAAAAAACTCGTGAAAGAATAAAATACGCGATATCAGGTAGTTTATTAAGCCATAGGTATTTATAATTGCACAAAATCTCTTGCTAACCTACATCTTACATCAATTCGCATAATTAGTGCAAAAATAGAAGTTATCATTGTTGAGTCAGTTTTGTGGCACGGCGTTTTTGAATCTCCAAAATAAGTGTTTTATCGCTACATGTGTACAAGTTGAGTATTTCGTCCAAATATTGAAGTGAAAGTGTGTCCAGTACGCCAAAACTGCCCAGACCTTGTTAAATTCAAATTTTCTTCGAAAATATTTGAAGAAATATAGATTTTTTTGTAAATCATATGATATAACATTCGTTATAGAAAATCATGTGGTTAGTCATTGGTTACATTTCATTGTTATTTTCGACGACACATGAAAAAAAAAGTAGAAATTCAGAAATTATTTTTAACAGACACTTTAATTGTATTACAAAGAACAAGATCAATAGGTCATTCTTTAAAACTAGTGACAAAAAAACCAAAACTTGATTTATACTCGTATCGATGAAATTATTTAGTTGTACTTGTGGTTTTAGGGAGGTAGGACGCTAACAAGGTAGGAATTTTATTAATTTCAATTTGAAACGAAGAAGTTAAATTGATTATAATTACACAAACAGCAGAGGGTTTGAATAAAAAACGCTTCTTTAATTTCACTCTATTTTCAAAATTTCAATACAAAAATGTGTTGTTTGCAACTTTAAGGGTAACTTATTAAGGTAAATTTTGATTTTGCAAGTTTCCAATAAAGTAAGAGATTTTTTTGTTTACTTATGTTTTTTTTCAATATGATTTCAAACCCAAACTAACTAATCGGGAGCTTATCGTTTTTTAAGCGCGTTGCGAAAAAAAAGTGTAGTGGGACAGTGTATTTGTATAGCAAGCATTTTTATTTCGTCAAGTATATAATTCTTATTTCCACAGGTTTTTAACGCGATTAAAGTTGTATCTGCGTGTCTTCTACGTGAAATTTGTTACAAATATTCCAAAATATTAGCTTCTCTTTTCATTGGTGCCCAACACATTCATTCACTAGTTACCACAGTACATTTTCACAAAACGTAACATAAAACCCCAAAATCAAACACAAGACTATTTAATTTCTACGTTCCGTTCCTTTACAAAAGAGAGTAATACATTTTATTGCTGGTACCTCAGCTTGCAAATAATAAATAATTTAGTTTTTAGATTGTTTTAAGAAAGTGATGCTTTTATGATGTAGCGCTACGTTAACAATGCAATCTTTGGTTTCAACAATGGAATGTATCTGCTTTAAAGTTCTCAAACATAATAGCCATATTTTTCGATATTCCACTCCAATTTATCAAATGCGTTTAATTATTACTGTCTTTCGCAAAAGACCGGAGTATAATTTTTTTAGGTTACAATCAAAATCTTTTTTTCTAATGTTCAATTTATTCTTATGTCATTTGCAATGACTCAGTTTCATTGCGTAAAATCTCACTAATGACAATTCTAAAATTGGTTTGTTTAAAAATATTTTGAATTAACTATTAATATTTTAGCGCAATATTTTAGCTAAATATCTATAATTACACTAAAATTATAAGGCAACTGCATTTACGTGTATTAACAAAATTTAAATTACTGCTAAAATTTGAAAAAGTAAAATAAAATATGCGTACTGGTATATTACAGGTAACTTGACACATTTAAACGCAGCAAATTAAAAATTAAGTTTTGGGGTTGCATCGGTTTTGGGGTTTGTTAATGGTATTCCAGCTTGTTGGTGGATGTAACGCTTGAAATTAATCAATAAACCATTTCTATTAGTATTTCTGATCTCAACTGTAAGGGGACTAAGGAAAAAGAAGTGGAGTCCCCAAAGATTATCAAACATTGACAATTTAAAAGAAAATTTGTGTTTACTGCAGTAAACCGACATACAGAAACAAAAATAAAATATGGTAGTTTACGCTTGAGCTGCTAATAGTATAGAATGTTGATTTTGCAAGATTGAAGATACTATTGATTGTTGGCATGTTTAGGTTTTGGTGGTTTTCCTAAGCCTTGAAGCAAATGGTTTGCCAAGACAAACAAATTCACAATTGCACACTGTACAGGTTTATACTGATCTTAAGGTACTGGGGTATCATACATTACACTGACATTACAACACAGAAGAATGATGTAATGTACAATAAATAATAAATGGATTCAAAGAGACTGCTACAGTTTACAGCTGTAAGTTCACATCCAGGAATATATACAAAATTTTATTGTTCTTGTGGGTTACGCTTGAGTTGCTAATGATACTGTGTGTTGATTTAGTAAACTTGAATACTCTTTGATTCCAAGGGACCACTTGAATTTACTGACGTAAGCTAACGCCCAGAAACAAGCTCTGTTGTTTTTGTTGTTTACACATGAGCTACTAATGATACTGTGTGTTGATTTAGTAAGCTTGAAAACTCTATAAATTCAAAGAAACGATTTGAGTTTACTGCGGTAAGTCAACGTCCAGAAGCATAGACAAAATTTGGTTGTTTTCGTTATTTATACCTAAGCTGCTAATGATATTGTGTGTTGATTTAGTAAGTTTGAAAACTCTTCTATAGCTTTACGGGACCACTTGAGTTTACTACGGTAAGCCAACGACCAGAAATATCAAGGTAGTTATTTAGTAAGTTTGAAGACTCTTAGATTCAAAGGAACCACTTGAGTTTACTAAAGTAAGCCAACGCCCAGAAACAAGCTTTGTCGCTTTCGTTGTTTAGACATGAGCTGCTAATGATACTCTGTGTTGATTTAGTAAGCTTGAAGACTATAAATTCAAAGGAACGACTTGAGTTTACTGCGGTAAGTCAACTTCCAGAAACATAGACAAATTTTGGTTGTTTTTGTTGTTTATACCTAAGCTGGTAATGATACTGTGTGTTGATTTAGTAAGCTTGAAGGCCCTTCTATAGCTTCACGGGACTACTTTAGTTTACTGCGGTAAGCCAACGTTCAGAAATATTAACATAGTTATGTTCTCGTTAGTTACACCTGAGTTGCTAATGATACTGTGTGTTGATTAAGTAAGTTTGAAGACTCTTAGATTCAAAGGGACCACTTGAGTTTACTGAGAAAAGCCAACGCCCAGAAACAAGCTTTGTTGTTTTTGTTGTTTACACATGAGCTTTTGTGTATTGATTTAGTAAGCTTGAAAACTCTATAAATTTAAAGGAACGACTTTTATTTGTTGTTTATACTTAAGCTGCTAGTGATACTGTGTGTTAATTTAGTAAGCTTGAACACTGCTCTATAGCTTCACGGGACCACTTGAGTTTACTGCGGTAAGCCAACGTCCAGAAACATCAACATTGTTTAATTTTTTCATTGTTGACGTTTGAGCTAGTAATGATGGTGCGTGTTTATTTAGTAAGCTTGAAGATTCCATTCATTCAAAGGGACCACTTGAGTTTACTGCGGTAAGCCAACGCCCTAAAACATCAACAAAGTTTGGTTGTTTTTCTTGTTTACGTCTGAGCTGCTAATGATACTGTGTGCTGATTTAGTGATCTTGCAGATTCTTTAGGTTCAAACAGACCAGTTAAGTTTACCGTGGTAAACGCGCACATAAAGAAAAACAAAATTTGTTTGCGGCTTCCACAAAAAGTTTGCCTGTAAAATGTTAACGATTGCAAAAGGTTTCAAAATGAAAACTTAAATTGTTAGATATATTCATTTTTGTTTTTTCATATATTGTATATGTATATTGGTTAAAGACATTATAATTTATATCACTCATGGCGGTAAAATGATAAAATTTTTATTCTTATACCTTGTGTTCAAATGTGTTTTTCAGAACTTGAGAGCGGTACTTTTCCTGTTAACGCATTTAGGATACACTCACAAATGCAGTGAATTTGTTTATCGTTAATACATTTAAGTAAGGGGGAGCGCTCGTTACTGCGTAACTTTGGCAGAGTTTGAAGCAGTTCCCAGTTTCTAATAATCGTCTTAGACATCACGCATTAATTATATCAACTTCACCGATATATCCGTTGTTAAATCATTTCTTAGGTATTGTAATCATCCATACCTCTACTACTCCTAAATATATGCAACTCAAATATTACGCCTGTCAACTGTTGTATCTAAATCATCAATATTTAAATTTACCGTCAAAATACTTGCATAGCATGTGATTGTCAGAACTTTCATTGTCACGTACATATTGGAAATTAGTGTAAAATTAAACAAACAGTGAGTCATGAACTGAATAACCAAGGTATTGTTCTTTAAAAAAAATCGGCTGTCTGAGCATAGTGACCAATACAGCAGACACTCTGTCTACATGCCTCTGACAAACTGTAAACGACCTAAACGAACAAGAAAACCTATCACGTGCACACACCACTCGTAACACCTGCAACTCAAATATCAAACATAATCATTCAACGCGATGGAATGTTCCAGCGTGTACACCTTTGGTATAGGAGCCTATCATAATGGTCACCCGCCCGCATCAGTAATCTATCCCCAAATCTCGCCGCTCCAGCCAGGTTATTTCGCCTGTGGTGCGGTATGCTAGCGATAACATCTCACTTGCTCTGTCTTTATGGGTAAGCGAAGGGGATTATTTATTATTTGATCTAGTTCATAAAATGTAAAGGAACTCAAAAAGACTGTTAGCGGATGTCATCATTCGCCCGTCATCAAAGACAGCCATACTTGGACGTGATGTCGTTTCCACATCGGCATTAAACTTGCCCAACAAAAAGACAAGTTATGCTTTCTACCTTAACACATCTATGGCCTCGGCTTTTACTGGTGGTCAACGGATGTATCGGTGAAGTTGATATAATCAACGGGTGATGTCTAAGAGGGTCATTAGAAACTGGGAACTGCTTCGAACTATGCCAAAGTTAGGCAGTAAGGAGTGCTCCCACTTACTTAAATGTATTAATGGTAAACAAATTTACTGCATTTGTGAGTGTATCCTAAATGCGTTAACAGGAAAAATACCGCTCTCAAGTTCTGAAAAACACCGTCTTTCTCGTCGAGAGTCAATGTCTATAATGTCAATTAAAGCGACCAAACGATCGAACTTTTAATACCTTAGCACAGATGCCCGGCTCGAGTAATTCTGACTTGCTATCTCTTGCGGTTAGTTCTCTATTTCTAGTAGTCAAAGATTTGGGCCAAAACGAAGGATCATTTATCTAACACGCTTATATGGATTAATAAATTTACCAAACATTCATGCAATAATATTTTCTTTTATTATCGACCTCTAAAGGAAACAATAAAAAAACGTTAAAATATCTTATAATCCTAACATTGACAAATTGTACCTGCTGCACCTACAAACTAAGATTTAACTGTTTTAATCCTCTTATTGTTAAGTGTGTATATTTTTGAAGGAGCACTTGTCGGCATAAAACTTTCACTGTTTTGTACGGGTACATGGTCGGTTTTGGCAAACTAAAAAACTGTAAAAGGAAGCCTCTTTACAAAGTAAGATAAATAACGAGAAAAACTTATAAATCACCTTCAAATGTATAAAAAATTAATGGATATTTGTAATAAGTGTATTAATTTTGTCTCTGATTTAAAAAACTTAAAATGTATTTTAAAATATCTTAATTGTATTCAGGTTGAATAATTAATAAATTCTAGAAAAACGCATTTGAATACTTGATATTGGATTCATATTTAAAACCTCTTTCGTTTATTAGTTGGTAAAAGTAAAGACAATTACTGAATGACGGAACTGAAAATTGGAGACAGAATTTTTCTAATAATGTTGTTGGAAGTAACGTGGGTTGCGTTTTAAAATATATTCCGGCGTCACAATCACCTACAAAGCATATCAACGATCGACTAAAATGTATAAAACACCAAATTTTACTATTTTACAAGTTTACTACCTACAAAATATTTTATGCTTTAGCTAAAATCGCCATAAAATTTAAGAGTTACTATTTAGTATGAGTTTCGCAATTGTTATGTGTTGGATTCAAAATAGATCATTTAAAGAAAATGTTACATTGTAACATATTTTCGCGATAACAATTCGTTAAGTGCACTGAGTCGAAAATAATTTCACTTTTTCCTTGAATGTCTGTCATAAAAGAACATCAGACAAGGAATTGTGAGCATAAACATGTGGCGGTTGTTGGACATTGTTGACGAATAGCTTTTTAGATAGTGTACAACGAATAAGCGGATGTTTTATTAAAGAAAATGTGAAGAGTAATAAATCATAATGTATTTTAAAAACACATTCTTATTTTATTATTTAAATTACGAGTTTAGTTTTGTGTGAAAGAGTTGAACAATAATAAATATGGTGTTCCATTTTGTGTACCTACCAAACAAGAATATATTGTTCCATAATTAACTTATCTTTTTGTGCTTCTACTTAAAATTAAGATTATTATATTATAAAGTATCGTTTAGATCTTTAAATTAAATTAACGTAGGTACAAAATAAGATTTGACGCACAAATAAACGAAGCTTTCCGTTTACATTCAGTAAGTTAGCTTAAAAGTTCTCCTGGAACATTACCATTGCCATCACTCATGATAAAACTGCACACAAACATAATCTAAAATAAATTCAAATTTAACGTAAGAAAATATCATACTTACTGTACTTACATCAACCTACAAATTATTAGTACCTTCTTAAGCTGAAGTTGATCCAACAATTCCGTATGCCACGTTAACTTTCTGTTTGTATACCTACTTAAATGTAAACGCAAGTGTACTAATTTGTAATTTTACGTACATTAATTTAATTTAAGTGGATGTAAACGACCTTTAAGACTTGTATTCCTAGCTCACGGATTTATTTATAAGCATACATTGGTATATTACCTATTTGTATAAGATGCATATTTCGTATAGTTTTGGCCACTTTTAAGACGGGTCTACAAGGAATTTCAAACCAATTTTAGAAATATTTTTGGTTATTAAAATTTCAATTTTTTTAATACAATGAAGAATTGTGCAAGAGTTACGATAGCTAGTGCCGCTCGAGCTAACGTATCACGTCTTAAATGTGATCTGCAACTTTGTCGACTCATGTTAAGCAGTGCAAAAGTCGATTCTTTGATTATTGTTGCAACTAAGCGTTGCCATAAAACAATTTTGAATCGGCTGTTGTAAACTTGCAAGAGTTGTGCAACAGCAAACAAACACCGAGAGTCACTCGTCCTCTTAGAACTATTTAGGAGAAAGAAACCTTGAGTGTAAGTCACTATATTTGTTTGCTATTGTACAATCTTTTGCGAGTTTACAGCAGGTGATTCGAGATTGTTTTATGCAACGTTTAGTTGGCGATAATAATCGAAGACACGACTTTTGTCTTGTTTAGGTACACATCTATCTACAAAGTTACAAATCACCTTTCGGGCGTGTTACGTTAGCACGGGCAGCACTGATGTCGCAACTCTTATAAGTCATAAATAATGATGAAAGTTTCTCTTTTCCTGAATACGAGATTATATCAGTTTGTTTCCAATATAAACTAATATTGTTTTTTTTAACACTTTTATCAAAAATTCAATTTTTTGCCCTAATTTTTGTGACTAAAGTAATATCAGAGATATTAATCGCATCGTAATTGAAGGAAATGTTGGAAGGGACACCTGTCGCTAAAGAAATTTCTGAAAAAATATGTGGTATGATAGTTATAGAAGACGAAGGTAAAGATATTGGTGAACAAGTAACCTCTGGTATATTATTAATAATTTGTATCAACTTAGAACACATTTACCCTATGTGTACTTTTAAATAAAAAACAATCAAATCATTGGTGCGATATAGGCAACCAGTTATACCACCACGTTATACTTGCACAAATCTGTACAAGTTGGGTTAGAATTATTTGTTTTTTATCCAAAACTAATTTCTTTATAAATTATTAACGCAAATCACCAACAAACAATAATTTATTAACGCAAACAAATAACTAATGAAAACAAGGTTAGTAAATTAACATTTTATCAATGAACAATATTTAATAGGTATTAATTGCTGATGTAATCAATACTCTAAATGTGCACCTTGCCTTTCGAGGCAATAAGCTAAGCGGTCTTGAAAGCAGCGTAAAGAATTTTGAACAAATTGTGGATTCATTTCATTACATTGCAGTGTGTATACGATCTTTTAATTCGTGTAAGTTTTGAATGGGTACATCATTATAAAGTTTACCTTTAGGTTACCCCATAAAAAAAATCATTAGGAGCCAAGTCTGCTGATCAGGGTAGCCACAAAATAGGACCAAATCTTCCAATCCAGCGTCTTTCAAAAGTGTCGTTTAAAAAGTTTCTTATATTTATCAAATGTGTCCATTTACCACCAGGGTTCAATAATATTAAGTCTTTCAATTGCTGACATTATTATGTACTCTCGCAATAAACCCAAAAACTATACAGCTGTTAAATTTCGATCGATAAAAAATGGGCCAATAAGAAAGTTATTTACGCATCCTAGCCAAACATTAACCTTTTGGGAGTACTGTGTTCGAGTTAAGTTTTGGATATGAGGATTAGTACAGGACCAGTATCTGGATTAATAAAAGGGACATTTGTGATTTTTTATGAAAAAATAAAGGATTAGTACAAACCGGAGTTGACTTCCTCATTGATAGTAAATGTAGCTTCATCAGTAAATATTATTTTACTTAACATTTCTTCATTTTCATTCAACGAATTAAAGATTGTTTCACAAAAATCGGTACGCTTTATTTTATCTTCCTCGGTAAGTTGTTGATGATTTGAAATTTTATAGGGTTTATACTTAAAGCTATACGAAATTTCAAAATGTTTAGCCACATATAAAAGTAATCCTGTAGGCCGTTCCTCAACATAACAGAGGATATTTATTTTCATTTCTTCGGTTAGAATATGATTGGTTTTGCTTCTTTTCTACCGAACGTTTCTCAAGCTACGATTTTGTAAAGATTTTATTACGTTTAATACAATTATCAAGAACTATTGCAAAACTAGTAAAGTAGTAACTAAGAAATAGTATTTAAAATGTAAAAATTTCTGATAAATATTCTGAAGAAGGAAATGTCCCCATAACTGATATTGCATTTCCACGCTGGATAGCTATTCCAATTCTTTGACAAAGATATGACCGTGAGCGGTGTTCCCCTGACTGGTCCATGATTAGTTTCCCAAGTTTATTTATGAATGTTAAAGCTTCTTCGGCCCATGGTCTCATAGTCTCAACAGCAAAGGTAGAAATTGAAAATTAGACTCATTCATTGGCAAATATTTTCTTCTCTAGGCTGTGGCTGCACTTTTTGCTGCAGACACCGCTGTTGTTGCCGATTCATTTAACCGTGATGGAGCTAATGTGTCAGTGCAAGTTGCATCCCACACTAGATATTGTCCTTTTTCCCAAGGAATAAGAGTTATTCTATCAACTCGTTTGCCATCCGATCTTGAGAGTCCTATCGGTTCCAAGTGACAAGGAATTTTCGCAGAAGCAAGCGAACGACTGATGATGTTGTTTAGCTCTTGATGACGTGAGTATCGTCCAGTGCTTCTTGAACAACTAAAGCCATGATGTCCGTTTTCATCAACGTCCTCGCTACAAACACAAATATGAGATTTGCATAGTTTTGTCCCAATGCGTAGTCCGATTGATATTCGAAAGGTGTTATTGTCCAAAAGTGTTCCAACAGTAAAAGACGGAAGAGCATTTAACCATGAATTAGATTCTGTTTTCTGGAGAGCTAAAAAAATGGCTTTCTGGCTTGGCGAGGTTGTGTTGAGCTTATCTAGGCTAAAGCGAATAAGAAGGCTATCCCAGCTTTTTGTAAGAAAGGGAAAGTCGGCACGTTGAGATTATTTGTTTTAAAATTCTATTTCATTAGACCTTCGTCTTGATATGTTATCTTTGGCTTGTCGGTATCTTTAAGATTTAATTTCGTATTGACAAGTTTGGAAACATAAGCATTGTCACTTTCTCTTCATTATTATACTTGTTCATTATGTATTTCACTAGTAATTAATTAATAAAAACTCAATAGTAAAGAACAAGTTGACATAAAATGATTGTAATATTGACCTTTGCATACTTGATTTTTTAAAATTTTAATTATTTTTTTATCAGGTTACCTATTGTATGAACAATGCTTTGCCATTTTTTCTTTAACAATTACACATAGGACATGGAATGTGTAATTGAAGAAGAAGAACCCGGTATAAGTTCACTATATTTAGCAAATATTTTTTTTTACATTTAGTAAATTAATAATGCAATTGTAAAAAAATTATATTAAATTCGTTGTATAAAGTGGTCTATTGTTCAACTCGTTCCATTATGACACTCCTCGTTCCGCTCGTCGTGCCATAATTCCTCTCGTTCAACAATAGACTGCTTATAGAACTAATTTAATAATATACTATTATTCCACAAGTGGAATAATTAATCTAAAAAACATCTATTCAACGATTCCCGATATTTTAAAATTACTTTCAATTTTTGATCAAATCTGATTGTAAAGGAGTGCGATTGTAAGTAAATACTATTGTGGTAAGACAACCCATTGTTAAAAATGTGTCTAATGGTATTTAATGCAGAACCTATTATTTTTAATTCAGTAGGTTAGATTACACTAAATAATTTTTATCTGGGAACTTCTGTCTAGACTAAAACAAACTAATGCTTTTTAAATACTTACAGAAGGAACTGGTTTAAAACCAAAATGTTTGCTACGAAATTACATCTGACATACGTTATTAGAATTGTTCAATCTTTCTAATCCAAGTAAGAGATAAGTGAGAAAAAGACGTATATTGCAAAAATAAATTCACGTTCTTTCTCTGAAATCGAAGTTGTTCTCGCGATTATTTATTTTACTGTTTAGTATAAAAAATTGAAAGAATCTACATTCCTAACAAAAGCTTGATTATAGTCGGATTTACCGGGTTTTAGGTATGACTCATTGCAGTAAAGTATGATAATCGGCGTGACATAGGTTTCTGTTTCTGTAAACAAAAATATCAGTGAAATGCAATTGAGAAACGTATGTCGTTCCGTTTATTTCATGTGCAAGCAATGAAACGTATGTCGAATAATTTTCTTTGTTTACATTGACATAACCCTACATTCATACTTCAAGTTGCCACACCGTTTTTGAATTTTTTCAACTTTCCTTTATTCAAATCAGTTTTTTCACTTATTCATCGAAACAGATTAAGTATTAATACGATAGCATATGAATATGAATGCGATGCCAAAGAAATTGGAAGCCGAGGCAGTCAGTATGAAAGTAATTTTAACGTGACAACGGTGCTGTATTGTTGCCTTTCACATCAGTTATGCAAGTATTTAATGAATTAAAAGTACTATTTTATCTTACAGCTTAATTCATTATAGTGAACTATAGAAGCATATGGCTTAAATACTGTACCTTCGGTTAAGAAAAGATATGAAGTGAAGGAGAACGAAGAGCCTGCAGTGTCAAAACAAAACCTAGGAAGTCAACGTCTTGTGATGTTGATAATTTTGTAAAAGATGTTAAACGAACAATTTACAATATGCATACTAACTTGGATATTTAGTTGAGGTTCACCAAAAAGGAGTTGGCACGATGCTTCTAAACAAAGCATAAAAAAACCACTTGGAGAAGGCAAAAAGTTTGTCCCCGATTTTATACTTACAAGTAATAAATTAAAATCTGTTTTTAGGTTTATTGTTGTACATGCAAGAAACAGCAAAGGCTTTATTTCTAATGTAAATTTAACAAAACCTAGTTTAATTATATTAGACAACACCAATTACCATTCAACAGTAAAAGAAGGATACCCAATGCTTCATCGATGAAACAAGATTTGTGTACATTTTATTAAAGCATAATGTGATGCATGATCAGAAAATGATAAAACGAGAACTTTTACAATTAGTTAACAAAAATTCAAACCCGAAAATTGATGAATAAGATGAGCTTGCACTCACGAACAAGTATAAGACGTGTGGAAACAATCGCTTTAAAGAATAGCTTGTACTTATTGGATGAAATGCATTCAACATACTGAAAAAGAAATGAAGAAGTCGTGGGATATTGAGCTGCGGTTTGAACTTGTGGAATTATATCGGATGCTTTTTTAATTTTTTATGTAGTTGATTCATTTTGCGTTACAACCCAGTAACGACTCTGAGTAGATGAATGTACATTCGATAAAGCGATATTTAAATCAAACAATTGTTAAAATTCAGTTAAATAGGTACCTCAAAACTATACGTTGAATTTAACACTAAAGTAAAATTATTTTAAGAAGTTTTATACCTGGACATCTGGGTCATATAATTTAATTTATCATAATATTATAGTTTTCCAACTGTACAAATATATAAATAAATTATAATTATTATAAGTTCCCAAAACCTTTATTCAATGACACAATTTAAAAAAATGAACAGATAATTTCTGGTCAAAAACAACACATTTATGATTTATTTTAATTAGTTTGAAACAGCTGAACTAACTGGATTGACAGATTGCACAAAAATTGACAGTAGGAATTATTTATTAGTTACGACATACGAGCGCCTGGATTGATGCATACGATTTGTAACGATGAGTCATACCTGAAACCCGGTGAATCCGACTCTACATGGGTTGACATTTTATATAACTTGTGGAATACTCAATTAAATATTTGTAGAATTCGTATTGCGTTCTGTGCGAAGTAAAAAAAATCTGTAAACACGATAAGCATCTGAAAAACTACAAGTACGATTGTGACAAAACTTTATATTTCAAGTTCTTTTATCGTCATAAAGATTTGTTTTAATTATCCACAAAATGGTTGTGTAGACACAGACATTTGTGTTATGTATTCTTTTTTTGTTTCTTAAACTAGGTTTTTTTTATACAATTTTTCCTTTTCATTTTTACGCTGCTTTTATTTCTTCATTACGAGAATTACTGGTACTACGAAAGTATTACGAAATTACGGAGCTTGCAAGGTAGATATAAAAATAATTAGATACGTTGTAAGAGAATTCGTAAAATGTAAACATGTATTCTAACAACAGAACAAAGAAAGGTCGTTAATGAAATAACAGCATTTTGTTCATACTTATGTAAATTGCGTTTCTTTTATAATACTAATTTTAATAATTAAGATTCTGTTCTGTACAAATAATCGAGCGATACTACATTACAAGGATTTTTATAAGGAAATATCCATTTGGCGACAGTAAACCATGTTTTCCACTTGGTCTGTTTTATTTGTACAATTTTAGATTTTTTTTTCGATTTTAATTCGCCGTTTGGTTTTTCAATTACCTTGGGATTTTAATTTACTGTTAGAATTAAATTCACCACCGCATTTCAAAGGTCGGTGATAATGTTTTCTTACGTCTTCCTTAAGTATTAGAATTTGAATTGTCACGGTTAGATATGATTTTTTGTTCAAACAATTGCATTACTTTTTTGGGGTAATCTGGTTTGACGTCATACCTGGACGAGACAGGTCAAACCATCTACATCACGAATATGACTGGCAAAAGAGAAAAAAGTAATTTGACGGTACTGCTTATTCAAAAAGCTAAGTCTTTCTTTTCGTTTAATCATGAAGTTATGTTTGGTACTCAGTTAATACTAAATGAAACCCCCGTTCTATCGGACGGGACCAAGATGTTTAAAAACCCGTGGTGGACTTCCACCACCCGGACCCTCCCGTTCGCCCCCTACGCTTCATTCTAAGTCCAACTATATACTTGGCTTTGGCCTAACACCTATATTGGCGGAGTCTATAGAGGGAGAAAGAAACAAAGATACAAAAAAAACAGACAGATTTTGAATCTTAGTATATACGAGGATGTATTGATATCTAGTTAGCCTAGACCAGTTCCTTGCATAAACAAAATATTGCGTTACCATAGCAACGAACAATAACTTATTAGAAGTGTCAGTGTAAAGTTTGACGTCAAAAAAGTAAACCAGAGTCACGCAATAAATTAAATGAAAAAAGATGTCCACCGAAATTGTGAAAATCGAAAAATTGGAGACATCATCAAGTACTTGTATTTAAAAGGGTTAAGAGGTAAGCAGATTTACGAAGATATGCTTAATACTCTTGGTAATCAATGTCCTTCGTATGCGACCGTCAAAATTGGAATGCAAGCTTCAAAAGAGGTAAATTTTCCATTGAAGATGATGACCGATTGGGAAGGCCAGTTTCTGTGTCAGTCCCCGAAAATATCGATGCAGTTCATGACATGATTTTATCAGACCGTCGAATTGGGCTAAAACGGATATCTGAAGCACTGAATATTTCATACGAACGCGTTTATCATATGGTTCACGTCAATTTGGACATGAGAAAATTGCTGCAAAATGGATCCCCAAATGTTTGAATGTTGACCAAAAGCGTGCAAGGGTAGAAGCATCGCGTTCGATCTGTGCTCGATTTGAAAACGATGTAGACTTCTTAAACCGAATTGTTACTATGGATGAGACTTGGGTACATTTCTACGATCCAGAAACAAAGCAACAATCGATGGAATGGCGACACTCTGGTTCTCCAAGACCTAAGAGTTTCGTGTCCAAAAATCTGCTGGAAAAGTTCTTGCTTCAGTTTTTTGGGATTGCCATGGAGTAATCATGATTGATTTTTTGGATAAGGGTAGAACAATAACTGGAGATTACTATTCGACATTACTGACCACTCTACGGGAAAATATTAAAGAAAAAGACGCGGAAAGCTATCCAAAGGTGTTTTGTTTTTGCAGGACAACGCCCCTGCACACAAATCTCATGTTGCCATGCAAAAAATTCGTGATTTAGGGTTTGAATTACTAGAACACCCCCCTTATTCACCCGATTTGGCTCCGTCCGACTATCACCTCTTTCCTCAACTGAAAAAAAGTTTAAAAGGTCGTACATTTTCTTCCAACAAGAAGGTAATAGAAGCTGTGAAGGTCTGGTTTGCAGAGCAAGAACAAACATTTTTTAAAGGTCTAGAGACGTTGCAGGTTTGCTGTGATAAATGTATCCAATTAAGAGGAGAATATGTTGAGTAATAAAATATTTTGACATTGAAATTTTGTTTGATTCTATATTAGGCTAAGAATTTTTCAATATATCCTCGTAGATAAGTTAAGAAAGCAAAATATTGACCTAACTGTTTTATAAGTTTACCTGTTTACATAATCTCGTCATTAAGAGGATGTGCGTTTTGTAAGTGCTTTTTGGGAATTATTACTGTTATAATTTTATGCAGGTGAATGATAATCTGATATGGTTTACTGATCGTGTTCTAGTATAACGAAGTATGTATGTTCCTTGTTGCATTGATTAAACATTTTTTATGATTTGAGTTCCTTCTGAAACAAGTGTCTTCAGAAAAATAAAAAACTCTAAGTTAAATTTAAAACTTCACTCGATTCTTAAACTTTAAAAAATTGTAGCATGTTAGTGTATGGTACAGTATATTTTAGAGTTATAAAGTAACTTGAAAGAATTTAGCATCTATTTCTATTAACATATTATTTTCATGTCATTAACTGGGTTTAATATTAATTACCTTTATGTTAAATTATTTTAAGTAGAGTGTTAAAAGAGGTGACATTTTTACTAATAATTAGGTATATCTTCTAAAATACCCTGTACAATACATTGACATGGTATATATTTTTAAAGCCTTTGATGAAATCGTTTTGAACCTTAAAGAAAATATAGTGTGTTGTATTTTAAAATATGTAAGTTTATGCTGCTATGACTATTTGGAACACCCTGTATAATCAATAGTTTTTAAATGTGCACTGAAAACTGTACTCAGTGTGACAAATTTTGGAAGTTATATTTTTTCCCCCAAGACGTAATTCTTCTATGTCCGCCTCTGCTGTATATAAAAATTATAACAGAGCGTTAAAGTAGGTGTTATTTTTACTGATAATTAGCTATATCTTTTAAAATACCCTATAAAATACATTAACATGCAATATATTTTTAAAACTCTTAATAAGGTGTGTTATTCTGACACTCCGTCTATGGAGTATTAGACGTACGTGAGCTTTCTTGATATGGTATGCCGTTCATTGTTTATCATTTTAGTGCTACAGGTTGTTGTGTGACTGTATTTATTTGTTCCATTCTTCTCTGTTTTCCGTTACTTCTCCCTATTTCGTTATTTTTAGGTCTCGCATGTTTCTCATTACTTGATCTTGCCACCTGCTTTTTAGTCTTCCTTTCGGTCTATTTTCCATGTGTTTCCAGTTTACTACTTTCCTTATTAATGCGTCTTGTTTATGCAGAGTAAGTTATAACTTACAGTTGCTTTGTATAATTTAGGTTTTGTTGATTACTATACGATTTCGATCTTTCAAAACTTTTGATATTTCCAATATGTTTTGTTTTCTGATTTAATTTTTCTGTTATTTCAGGGTTTCTTTCCGTCTTCCAGATATTTAAAGTATTTCACTATTCGGAAGCAATATGTTCCTATTTTAATTTTCACCATGTGTTTTTTTCCTCTTCTTGCGTTTACTATGCATTTTGTTTTCTTTCATTTATTTTCAAACGTTTCATTACTTTTTGTTCCAAGTTTATTTTGTTCTTTACTATCAGCACGACGAGTCGTCGGCGTATCCATTATTTGTGTTGAGATATGTATTATTGTATTGTTTCCCCACTTGCCTACAACTCCTTCTAACTATATGCTATAGTGTGGTTGAGAGGCCATCTCCTTGTCGCACCTCCATTTCTACATTAATCACATTTGTATCGCTTTCAGTTGTGAATACTTTCATTTTGTTGAGTGTATTTAGTCAGTTGGTTTGTTATAATAGTAGTTAAGATTTTGTAGGTTGTGTTCAGTACCACTATTGCCTTGTAGATGTTGCATTTTGTTAGGTCACCCGGTTTGAAGATTAGCTTTATTTGCCCATTTTCACAACCTTTCGGCCTTGGTCCAGTTCATTGTTAACTTGTGCATTCGTGTTAGTAGCTCTTTTCGTCCATTAATTATCAATTTATTGTTTAACTTTTATGGCCCTGCGGTCTGTAGTTTTAGTTTAGTTTAGTGTTTTATTACTTCTATAAATTTTTATCTTCAAGCGGTCGAAAATGTTGACATTTTCTATCTCTATAGAAACCGTTCAAGTGACTGTTTTTTTCTAGTCTTATTTCGCTTTTTTCACGAACAATTTTTCAGCAAAATCCTCGGATACGTCGAATTAAATTTTGTTTCGATGTTTTTTTGTTTTCCAGCAATGACGTCACCATAATTTTGTTTGAATGGCAACCTTAGTTTTTTTCACTGAAAATAAAAGATCAAGTGGCCTTTTAAATAGAAATGTCAAAATTTTGACAGGTCCAATAAGAAAATTTTCGAGAAAAAAATTATTTTTGAAAAATAATAATTTTTTTCGAAATTGGTTGTTCAAAAATGAAAAAAAAAACTGTTAGCAAGCGCTTTTTGAATACTAAATTGTGTATACATTTTAGAAAAGGAAACACATCAAATTAAGTGCTCAAACTGCCTTCCCCCCACTTCTTGACAATAATCTAACCTGGCTTGAAATTCTTGCGCAGCAACAGCTCGGGTTGCCCCATTAGAATTCTCTTGCAAATCCAAAAAGATGTTTAAGAGTGTGTTTTTCTCAACTGTCTGACGGCCAGATCTTCTAAGATCCTTCACGTGCCGATGTTGCCGAAATTTTCTTTCCACTGCACCCACAGTCGCGAGTGATATCTGGGTTCTTGTATATTTGTTGTTGAATAATCATTATTTGGAATTCTATTCTCTGTTTTTCACTTACATTTACCATCTTAGTATTAAAGCGAAAAGATAAGGAATTATTTTTTGACAAAAATAATTAAAGACAGAAGTTAACTTGATGAAAACGTATTTCGAGAATTTCAAAGTCAGATTAGGTTATTATCAAGAAGTGAGGGAAGGCAGTTTGAACACTTAATTTTATATGGGTTTTCTTTTCTAAAATGTACAGGGTTCCCCATATTAGACTATACAATTTAAAAGTCGAATAAAAACTTTCTAATCAAAGTAAATTAACTATTTAATCGACTAATATGTAGCTTATTCTGTGGGATTTATGACTAGTAAATAACAATTCCCGCAACAATTCTGGAGCTGAAGGAGCAGATTCGAAATGAAATTGCAGGAATAAATGGAGATTTGCTTCACCGAGTGATGATACATTTTGAACTTAGAATTCAAAAATGCATTGAAGTCGAAGGAGGGTATTTGGAAGACAATGCTGGAAAAAAAAAAATTTTTTAAATTTTTTTTAATTATAATAATAAAAAAATTTTTTTTTTAAAATTTAAAAATTTTATTTTTTTTTTTTTTTTTTAAAACAAAAACATCTTTTTGAAAAAATAAAATCGACATGTCCGAAGATTTTGCTGAAAAATCGTCCGTTTTTTTTAACGACTTTTGACTTGCACTGTATATCATTCAGAGTAGAAGATCTTTTTGTGCTTCGCCCAGTTGCCGGCCTGGACTTTACTCTTAATGATATAATCTACTATTATAAGTAAATATGTTTACTTCATTGTTTCTCTTGCCGTTAGTTCTTTTTTTTGATTTTTTGCAGAATCTTTATTATATTATAAGTTTTTGTAGTGTATTTCTCTCAAGCTTTTTATTACTTATTTTTACTGTCCAAAAGTTTTCTGTTATTTCTTTTATTTCTAGTAACTGCATTTTATCGGCTACCAGCTTCAATTTTTTCGTAGAGTTCCATCTTTTCATCCTCATCTACCTCCTCGGTTGGTACATAACAGTATAGGATAAATATATTGGTTTGTTTGTTCTATATTCTTAAGTAACTTATTCTCTCATTAATTGGTTTGAATTATATTACTCCTTATTGCTTGTTTTCTTAGTTTTTCGGTTCGTTTTTGTGATTTCTTTAGCTTTTCGTTACATGTTCTTGATGGAAGCAGTGAGTGTATTATTAATAATAACTTCTGCATTAAGTATTCCTGTTTAATTGTTGTTATTAAATTCAAACGCTTTGATAAATACCGGACCTATTTGTCTAAACGTCGACACTAGTGTTTTAATGAACATGACCTTACAAAACAACACACCCATTAAGAAGGTCTACCATAAATTAGGAAGTAACTGCACAAACATTGAAATTGTTATTTGTGCAAGCCAAAGTGCAAGTTAATTAGCTCGTCAAATATACTTAAATTATTATCCACGTAATTGAACTAGACAAGCTCTTGAGAACTGTATTAATTCATATGATGAATATCATATTACTGCGAGAATATAATGATGAATAAAAATTAAACTCAAAGCTGAGGTTTACTGGAGATATACAAAAACAATAAACCCAACCTATCATGAAAATTCTGTATCTACAGGGTGCGGCGATCCCCTGTAATTGGTGATTGATGGGTCAGATATTAAACATAGAAAAAAATGTTGTAGATAAAATTTGTTTGAATTTTTTTTTACCACCTACAAATGATTTTGTATATACAGGGTATTTTGTTTTTCCTTTCTTATTTCAAATGGTACACTATGTATATTATTGCATTTTTGATTCCCCTGATGGTTTGAGTATAGTTAATATATGATATGCGTGGCCCAAAATATATGGTTTTTGAGTAATTTAAGTTGAAAAAATTAACTGCTACGACGTTCTCAAGAAATGCGATTGTTTCTGCATTTAATTCGTATAGACAGCTGCAGTTTAAATCGATGGATTTAGCACATATTGTTCTACATTTTGGTTTATTTGATTTTTTTTTACAGTTTTGGATTTCGTTTTTAATTTTCTATAAAATTTCTATTACATTCTCTATACCCATCTTTATCAATTTCTGAGTTAAGTAGAGTTTTATTTTATTTTAACAATTGTCGGTGTGCTGCAAAGTGGATAAACAAAATAAAATAAATGATCAAATTAGAATCTAAATATCTGTACAGCATTAATGATTTTTGTTGAAAAAAAATACATTAAATTTAGTTTTCCCAGTTGTGTATCTGTCAGTAGTTAGTTAATAAACGATTTGATTTGACTTAATTTTGATTTGAAAACTTTTAGAAAAATTTGTTTATTTGTATCAGCATACAATTAACTTCAAGAATGCAACATACCTAAAAACTACATTGAATGTAGTTCAGTCACAGCAACTGTTCAATGTGGGTTTTGCAAACACAAACAAATTCGTTCGCGAAACGAAGCTTGAACGCGTTCTAACATGTCCAGTGTAATTTGTCCAAAAGCATGCAATATTCGTTGTTCCATATTAGCACGAATTGTTTTCGAGTCCTGGCATACCAAATTTTTTACGTAACCCTATAAGAAGAAATCTAAAGGGGTTAAATCTAGTGATCTTGCCGTCTAACTAATAGGTTCTCCTCTACCTATCCACCGATCTACAAGTCTCTCGTTCAAAAACTCAGCTAATGCCGAGATCGGTACTTATTGTCTGTTGACTAGTATGAGGTCATCAACAACCAATAATTTATTCTCTGCGTTTATCACTATTTTATCTCTAATAGTAGCAACGTACTTTATATTTCCCGTTATAACAAATCTTTCCAATAGTCACAAAAAACTAATTTCTTGTGGGTGCCTCCAATCTGGGTATCATTCTACATAAATTCTCGAAACCAATAAGCAATTTCTATGATATTCGCTAAAGATAAAAACCATATTTACCATTTTTCGTGTGGGATAATTCATATTAAAATCATAAAAATAGATAGATTAATGATGTATATTTCTTTCCAAACTAAAAATCTTACGTTGAATGATTGTTATAGAGTAGGGGTGCTCAAACGGTCGAGGACTTTTTGAGTAGATCTCAAGAAGAAAAAAATTAGTAAATATGTATAGCAACATTCGCTTAGTTAGATAATGTCGGTACACCCGCAAGCACTTTTGGATAATTTCAATGTCGTCTTGCAGGTGTACGTCGCACGTGGTCGGAGGCGGTATCCTTTAATGTAGGCGCGGCGGAACTTTGACGTCCGGACCCCAAATGGCGGCGACCTGTGTCACGGTGGTACAATCAAAGTGCGACACTATCTGCCGCTTTTTCTAGAGATTTCGGGCGGCCGTTTGACAGCAACATTTGAGACTTCGTTAACGCCGATATAAATGTTGCGCTTGCAAAAATTTGAGTCAGTCTGAAATGTAACTTGAAGGCAATACTACATCAATACAAAGTTTATTGTCAAATAGTATAAAATGAGTGCAGCGAAGAAATGTAAAACGTATCATTTTAATAACGATTGGGAGGAAGATTTTTTCTTTTGTATGGTGAAGGATAAGTGCATTTGTCTCATTTGTCGTGCGTCAGCTGCAATACCTAAGCGTGGCAACTTAGAGAGACATCATTAAACGGTTCATAAAAACTATGAAAAGGATTTTCCGCCACAGAGTGAATTAAGAAAACGAAAAGTACGTGATTTGATATCTAGTTTGAAAAAGAACAAACCATGTTCACAAGACCAGCCAAACAATCAAAAGCTGCTTCGGATTAAAATTTATATTGGAAAAAAAAGAAATTGGGGAGAACTTCAGTTATCTCGTCCGGCTGTCACAACTCATGAGTCAGGACATGGCAGATAAACTAAAACATGATATTATGGAATGTATCTACATACTTTTCTTTACAGTTCGACAAATCCACCAATATGACAGACACTGCCCAGCTCTGTGTTTTTATTCGGATAGTATTCAATGACATGTCAGCTAAGGAAGAGTTTTTGACAATCATTCTTCTGAAGGAAAAGACCCGTGGTGGAGATATATATGACGTTTTCTTAAATTTTGTAACAAACTACAAGCTACCAATATATAAATTAGTGTGCATTACAACCGATGGAGCACCAGCAAGGACTGGAAACAAAAACGATTTTGTGGCATTGTGTTGAGCTAATGACGATTTCCCTTCATTTTTTCCTTCCATTGCATTATACATCAACAAGTTTTGTGTTCAAAAGTTCTAAACCAAGAGGAAATTATAGGCATTGCAACAAAAATTGTGAATTCCATCCGTGCACGTAGCTTGCAACGGCGGCTCTTTAAATTGCAGTTGGAAGATAGTGAGTCAGCTGAACACACTGATTTAGTTCTTTACACGGAAAATTCCTAGAAAGGTTTTAAGAATTATTGTCCGAAATAACAGCTTTTCTGGACGAAAGAGGTGATGACACTCAGATGCTGAAAAACGGAAAATGGCTGACTGATTTGGCACTTTTGACTGACATCACCGAGATACCTTATACAAACGTCGAAATTTGCTCACCCTGTACAACATTATTTGTAGGAGGTAAAAAACTTGAATTTAAACAACTTTTGTTTAAAACATTATTCTTTATCTTTAATATCTGACCCATTAATCACAAAATACCGGGAGCTGCCCTGATCATATGTCACTTTTATTTGATTTGATATTATTTAGAAACGATACTCTCACTGCATTACCACATGTTAATAATTTTTCAATTTTAATTGTTTTTATTATGTAAAGTATAATTTCATTTTAATACAATTTTAAGTCTAAATTTTAATGTCAGAAAGCATACGTGTGGTACATGATAAAAGAATTCAATTTTGTATAACCTTTTTAAATTTGAATTACTTTACGGTTTACAAAAACGTTTTTATTACTAAATTAACTTTACAATATATTGACATTATAATTTAATAAGTCACGGCTAATTAATTGTGTTTATGACAAAAACTACATTTAAATTAATAATCGAAACTAGTTTTTAGAATTAAATTTTTTAAATAATTAATTAAAGAATTATTATGTACATTTTATCTAATTTTTTAGATTTATTGAAGGTTTATTACTTAACTAATTGGTTAAATTATTATTTTGTTTAAGAATTCCAGGCGAATAATTAATCTATTTTTGTGGTTTAAGTTAAATAGAATGACTTTTGTGGTTACAGTAACACGGAATTTTAAATTGTTGCAATTGTATGTAGAAGATTGATTAGCTCAGTTACCAATTTATCACCAAACCAGTTTTATAGAAATGTTTTACAAGTAAAGATATCTATACAGTTTTGTTTCTTTTACGTTTGCAAAGTGATAAATGAGCTTGCACTTGGATAAAAAGCTGAAACGTTTTCTTTAAGCCGAATCACGTTAAATAAATTAAAGATAATATATTTTTTTTATAAAATTAAAAAAAGCAATTAAAAGATGGCGATCAAGTTACGTATTCTATTTATATTGATTTAAGTAAACGACAATTTTAACTTGAGAACTGTTTAGTTTAAGTTTTTTAGCTTTAGCTTTTAAAAAGTTGACATAGGATTTTCCATTGTAAGTTTATCTGTACACCCAAGATGAATCGTTATTTTATACTATGCTATCCTTTTTGTTTACGAAGATGTTAAATGTGTATTGCAGTTGCAATCGAATCTTATAAGTTGTTTAAAGTGGTGCAAGTTGGATACATATTTTTTTATTTCACGTTAATTACAGTTACCCGTATTCACCGACACCTTTAAATCTCAACAGTACTTTTAGAACTACCGTAAATGTACCTGATTTCGGCCCATTTTTATAATTTCATTTAAGTAGCTAATGAACGAATGACCAACCTACTACTAATAGATAAGTACTAGTACCAGTGGATACTAACAGAGCTGATGACTTTTGAAAAACCTTGATGGCGACAAACAGCTGTTAAAAGAAATATAAACTCATCTGTCCGAAGTTAGGATATTAGATGTGACCTAACTTCGAACATCTAATTTTTACCTTTAAATATAACAGAAAACCGTTTTTAGGAACATTGTGAAGAGCTAACGTTAATTTCAGACACTTCAATGATGTAAAACATTAAATGTTACACTAAAATTTAAGAAAAAAAACAGAGCCATTGAAAACATTTATTATAAAATCAAATATAAATTTAGTCAACAAAACAAAAATTGTTTGAATACAAACAATACTATGTATATATTAAAAAACAAATGAAAACTTAATTAAACAAAGTTAAAAAAACAATATCGTTCAATTTATATTTTCCTCTGCATACTTCTGGGTTATCCAACACTTGGCATATTTGATTCTGTTTAACTAAAAAAATGTTTTGACATCCGAAAAAACGAAATAATTATGTCTTTGTCCCATGCAGCTTACTTCGTATTCGCTACTTTGGATTTTCAAAATTTTGACAACAAATTTGTTTTCAGTTTCAGTCTTTAAACGTTTGTTGTATGTAAACTTAACAACTGCAAACTTCCACACTGTAAAAATGTTTTGAACAGTTGCAGTTTTCTTTGATGCTGATGGTTATGATAAATCGTTGGCTGGTTTAAGAATATTTTCACAGAGTTGTGCAATATCTCTTTTTCTAGTGTCCCTGTGGTTCATTAAATTCTTCAATGAATCTTTCTTCTGCTAACACTTCATCTATTATTGTATCAGATGAAGGTTCTTCTAGTGTTTTTCTCCACATTCTCTACTTTTTCTGTTTAATCGTCCCGTTTTCCAGCTCCTTCTAACTAGGTAGTTGATATGTCGTTTGAGGTGATTGCTTTACCAGACTCAACATTTAGTTTTTGTCTACGGACTCTTTTAGTCATCGTATCTGATAATCTCGACTCTTTTAAATAATTTCCAAAGGCATCGCACCATTTGGGCCCGTTATTTTCCCAGGCTGTTTCATTGGATCCATCCGGGATCCTTTTGAGAACTTGCTGTTTATCCAGTGGAACTATGTCGCAACCTTGAAAGCCTGCGTTTATATTCTTACTCTTTTACATAAAAATAACTAAATCAAATTGTTTATTCTAAGTTTATACAACTTCCCGACTGCCGCCTTCATTCAATTTTTAAGACGGCCATAAGCTTCATATGACGCCACCTGTTAATTTAACGAAAGTATCGCTTGGAGGCAGGATTGTAAGAAAATACAAAAATTCTAATAAACTCATCGACAAAATATAATTAGTGTAAAATAAGCTTTACCTGTAGTACAGGTACAGAAATAGATCAGAAGAGGATATTACAGTTCGAATAAATTTGAAATACCGTACACTGCACGACTAGATAAGTAACTACCTATGAAACTTACAAAATACATGTAGGTAGCTTCTATAATGCAAAATTTAATAACCGCAAACAAATCGTTACCTCTGTATGGTCAAATTCAGCTTTCTTATTGGAATCCGAACTCGATATCAAAAAAAAAAAGAATTAACATTGATTCACTTTACGGGTGCTTAATCAATGCACTTACGGTTAAACAATCCAAGCTTTGTTTCACAAAATAGAAGTATTACTTATAATTGCATTAATTGTTTTAGTAACCATATATACAGAGTGTCCAGAAACTCTCCTGACAAACGAAGACCGGAGATTCCTCAGATAATTTTAAGACAATTTAACCCAATTCACCTAGTCCGAAAATGCTTCCTAAGGGAGCTAGAGCTTTTGAAGATGGCGCTTGGTAAAGTAAAAAATTAAAAGATAAACTTCGCGAACTGACAACAATTTGACAATGAAAAACGTAGGTTTTACTTTGTTGGCAGTTCAGAGCCAACCAGTGCAAAAAATATAAATTTAATTTTAATGACGAAAAAACGGTGTATTCTAATGGCTTAAAGTAAGAGTACCTTTTAGTACTAGAATACCTGAAAATTTAATAATCTAGTGTCACAAATGCTTAAAAGTTAAAGACAAAAAAGTTATGCGTTAAAATAACCGTTGATCTACCCAAAACGGACGCATATGACCGGTACTAGAAATTCGCAATTGATGGAATCGATTCATATCTGAAGGCTAAACAAGCATACCAGTTTTTGCTTTCTAAGTAGAAGCGTTCTGGAGGTATTTAAAAAAAAAACTATTTACAAGGCGCCATCTTCAAAGAGCTCTAGCTCCCTTAGCAAGCATTTTCGGACTAGGTGAATTGGGTTAAATTGTCTTAAAATTATCTGAGGAATCTCCGGTCTTTGTTTGTCAGGAGAGTTTCTGGACACCCTGTATAACTTAAAACTGTTTGTACTGAAGTAGTAATGTCAATTAAATGCAAATAAAGTCAAGAAATGGTGTCGTTGAAAACCACGCACCTGCACCAAATGCAAGGGTGGTTCTGGATTGTGTGACAAACATTCTACTACAGGACAGGATATTTGCTGTGGACTACTGCAATCCCTTGATTGAGTAAGATCTGTTCCAGTAAAATTTAATCCATAAATATTTATCCGGGAACATTTTGATCTGTTCATCATCTTGGAATGAAAGAAAATGGCTGACGTTATCTGCATGCTAGTCGCCAAGAATTTAATTAATTACTTACGGTGCCGAACAAACAAGAAAGTGTCTTATTAATTAAAAATTGCTGCTGAAATTTAGCATACCTATCATACATAATAGAAATATTAAGTAGTGATATTAAAAAAAGAGAATTTAGCACTTACTGAGAAAGATACGGGAATAGTTCCGATGCTCTATATTGTGTGCTATATTGTGTGAAAAATGTGACCAATCATATCACATATTTGATGAGAGAAACTTTAGAGTTATTGATTGAACAATACTGGACAACCCGTCGTAACTACGTTTGACTAACCCGCAATTAAAAATGTCTAATTTGCTTATAATTCTTGTTACTCTATACTTTCATTCTAGTTTATACAATTCATTTACTGGTAATAAAATAATAAATATAAAGCGGCATTAGCAGCGCCGTTTGTAACTAGAGTCCGACCCAGATAGTACAAGGATGTACATGAAACATCTCATGGATGTTCTTCGCGGGTATTGCGGATATCCTTTTGATGTCTATTTAACATCTTTTGGACGTCTTATGGATGTCCATACGTACTTCGTTTGTCACAAATATGGAGATACAGAAGATATCTAAAAGAGATGTCATTAGACGTCCCAAATAGGTTATATTAGGGATGTTACTTTTAACAGCAAATTTGTTTGCTGTTCAAAACCGTCCGATGGAAATAACAAAATGATTTAAAAAAGTGATTATAATAATAAAATAGTTTATTCATAATACATAAAATAATAGTTCAATATTGTAACGTTCTTTGGTACGACGGAGTCAGTTTGTAATTGCCTCTTTAATTTTTAGAACTGCAATTTTGTTGTTTAATTTCATCTATAAGTAAATTATATATTTATTATACCGGGTGTCCACTTACATTTTCCCTATTTTAACTGCCTATAACTTCTAAACGGTTTAGGATAGAAACATGCAGTTTTCACTACAATGTTACAGTTTATTATAAGTTTTCTTTGAATACATTGAATCTTTTCTATCGACTTCGAGAAGGTCATAACAAAATTTTGTCAATTTTTTTGTTAACTTTTTTTCATGGAACACTCGGTATATTTTTTTGTAGTTTGAAAGAACTGATTTTCACCTATCCAGCAACGCAAAGTTTTTCAAAATTGGTTAGCGATTGACCGAGTAATTAATTTTTCAAATGAGATATACAAATCAAAAACCGTACAACAGAACATCAATTTGTTCAGTTCTTGTAATCATAGTCGAATTTGCGAATTTGGAGGATTTACGTAAATGTATTTAAAGAAAACTTATACTAAAATGTAACATTTCAGTGAAAACCGCATGTTTCTATCCTAAACCGTTTAGAAGTTATAGGCAGTTAAGATAGGGGAAAATATAAGTGAACACCTGCTATTATACAAAACGTACAACTTACCAACTATTCGCTGACTAATTCGCAGTTACCCAAATATTTTTTTTAGCTCTTACCAACTACATTCAGATGCCAGTTCATTGGATAATAATTTGGACATTGTTCTCTTGGTGAAGTCGTATGCAGTGGCACCACCAAAGGGATATAATTCATCAACCTGTAATTTTAAGTTTTTTAATTTTCTACCGCTTTAGCAAAATAATTAGCAACATCAAGATATTCCTCGAATTCGTTCAAATCTTGCACCTCTGTAGTGAAAAATTAAATCCTTGAAATATTGATGATCCATCGTCTACAACTGAGTGGTGATTACGGGTTTCTTTTAAAGTGCGGATATCCTCCATTAGTTGTGAAATCATCCCTTGCAACAAACTTTGTTTCCGAATTATTACACCAAGCTACTACTGGCTATGTCTATTGTCTATAGATAAATCGGAGGCATTTTTTGCAGCTTTATGCCTTTTTCTATAAATTTTAGGCATGACTATACAATTTAAATTACTTTAATAAATCTAATTCAAAAAATTAGATAACTATGACGCAAAATCAGCAACTTTCACAAGCACAAAAGGTGAATTCGTTACATTCCCGTTATCAACAAACGAATTGTATGGATTAAATAAAGCAGTAGAATCAATAAACCATTTACGTACATTTAAACATGTACCTTATAACAATCACAAAATAAACACCACGCACAACAAGCTATAAATATAACCTCAAAAAAAACGCTGTAAAATTGAAAGTAAAATCCCACCTCAGCGATTTGCGAAATGTTCCGGTTATTGAATTCGGTATATTCCGCATAAATTCGCGCAAAAATTCAAAGTAGTAGTTCAATGGTCATTAATTAGAGAAGGCATGAAAAGTATTACTTATTTGTGTGAGAAAAGGTAGTTGATTGGTTTAGATTTTTTCACCCACGGAAAATATAAAGCTACAATTATTCATATAATTATTCCCATAAAGTTGGACTTTCATCTCCCATACCTAAAAAAAATTATGAAGGTATTTCGTTTGCCAAGTATGCACTACTTACAGTTCATTTAAAAAAGTACATTTTACAATATTTTTAAACACTTACCTATGTGACACAAACTTCAAATCGACATCCATAAGAGATCCAATATCGATATCTTATGGAATTGCGATGAACATCCATGGACGTGGAGATATGTTTTGGACAAATAATGGAGGTCCGTCAGATATCCTGTGCTGTCTGGGGAGTGCCTTTGCTGCCTCTGCCACCCATGTTGTAATTTTATTATTTATTAAAAAGAAACAATTACAAGAGCTAACAAGCATACAGTTTTATACATTTTTAATTGTAAAATTAATTCGGTGATTATTATAAGTACAAACATTAATCTTTAATTAAAAACAATTAAAGAAAAAATTAAAAAACGATTGTTGTTGTTCTTACATGCGTTGGTATTTTACTTTTAGAGAAAAACTTTATCTTGAGTTTTTTTGGAAAGTTATTAAATATTGTATTAATAATTATAGTTAAACTCTTTGATTTTACAGGCAGGATAAAAGTCTTTACAAAAATGGCGATCGTACGAGGGATGGAATGTGGTTTCCAGATTATAAATATGATATGATAATAGAAAATAACTTACATTCAAAATCGATACAAGGTCCTTTTTAATTGAAATTAATAATTATGATTATTAGTTTTGTTATATTTAGGGTAGTAATCAGTAGTTTTAATAGTTAATTAGTAGTAGTTAATTAGTAATTGTATAATTTAGAGTAGTACTGTATAGTAGTTAGTTAGTATGTTTTTAATGGTTTTGTGTAATTAGTAGTGGTTAATTATTAAGGTTAAATTTTTTTTTTATCGTTTATCAACAAAAATTTGGTACAATTGTGATGCACGACTTCATTACTTATGTAACAGAAAACTTAAATTTTCAACCCATTTTTATTCACTCATAATTGCATGCATCCCATCAGATAAAGTAAATCAAACACTACAACTATTCATTAGTTATAATCTATATCTTAAATTTATAACTGAACTAGAAACTAACAATAAAATACCCTTCCTCAATATTTGGGTTATCAAAGATCTAACACATCCCTACGTAAAATTTAATTGGTTTACTAAAAATATAGCATCAAACAGAACAGTTAACTATCTCTTACATCACCTCCTTAATCAAAATATAAATATTATTAAGAAAACATGAAACACAAAATAACAAACCCGTTGCAGTCCCGAATTCACAAATAAAAATCTAAAATTAATTCATAAAATATTAAAACAAAACAATTACCTTAACACAATTCTAAATAGAATACTTTTAGTGACCATCATGCAACCCAGTCAATCTATTTGACATTAACACAACTAACTCTCATAAAAAAAATTATTAATGTACCGGACTTATTAACAAACTAAAAAGAATTTTATTAACTGACGATTTAAATATTACCCTGTATAATCAAAACACCATTTTCAACAAATTCTACACAAAATTAAAAAAAGTTAAAAGAAAAGATAAGATATTTGCAAAAACTGTCCAGGCCGCTATATTGGCGTACAAAACAGAATTTAAAAAAATGGAGGCAAAATCATAGATACGACTGCCAAAATAGCGAAAAAAATGTCCCATAACCATCCATTACTGCATTAACATTACATCATAAAAAACATAATTTTCACTTTGATGATCTAAATATCTTGGACGTAAATGTAATTATCATAAATAATTAATTTTAGAAATGATTTATGTTAAGAAATTTGAAAATAAAATTAATTACAAAACTGACATCCAAAATCTGAGTTCGATATACACTGTGTCCAATTAAGTTGGAAACTTATGGGAAACTTTCTTATTCTTAGTTTTATAAAAAAAGTCATTCTTTATAAAATGTTGTGCATACTTTAAAACTTAAAATATAACCATCAAATATTTTGACCGTATATACAAGGTTTGTCAAAAATATGAAATTTACTCAAGAGTAAAGTACCATTATTTTAAGAATATTGACAATTGTCATTAAAAAAGTTAATCATAATAGAAAACTATTGTCAGATATCAATATTATCCATCTGCCATGAAAAGTAATTTTTTAATTTTTATTAACTTCTCCGTTTTAGCATTTGTAATTTGCCGATAAAAATTTAATTTAGGATGTCCTGACAAATTCTGTTTATTAGCAATGATGTACTGACGACAAACGTCAAATCGTTAGTTAGAATTTATAAAATACAAGAAATGGCGGGTCTGTTAAGTTGTGAGGAGAAATTTGAAATTTTTTGATTGTGGGAGATAATTATAATACTCATCGTGAAGCAGCCGCTATTTATAACAATGGACATCCGAATAGAAATATTCTGCATTGGAGAGTTACAAAAATTGTAAATAAATTTTTAGAAATCTGGAAGTGTTAAAAATAATTTCAATAACAAACGTTAGAAGCGGGTTGCTAGTGAGGACACGGAATTTCAAGTAATGCTATCTGTAGTAGAACATCCTAAAATGTCATTGAGAAAAAGAATATTTTTGATGAAAAATAAAGTAAGTAGAGGTACAATGGCAAACATTTTAAAAAGTAACAAATATTATCTATACAAACCCCAGTTTGTTCATACACTGAAAGAAAAAGATTATTACAGACGGTTTGAATTTTGCTCAATAATACAAGGAGAATTAGAAGAGTATCCCTTTTGTTAAGAAACTAGATTAAAAGCCGGTCTACAGACCGGCGGACGACTTGATTGAGAACCCATATAGCAATGTTAATAAAAATATTCTGTGTAAAACTTTCGAGGTGGTTTTTACGACTACACCTTTTCAGGTGGTCAGCCCGTCACTTTAAAGTATCATTCGATGGGTGGTCGAATTTAAAAAAAATAGGCGCCTCCCCAGGCCCCACCCACATGAGTGGGGAAAAGTGTTAGTAGAAAAGATATGGGCATTCACCATCAAAATTACATACATTCTCTCTGTACGCAAGTACATGAAGTAATTGGTCTCTGTACATGTGGTAATTGCTCTCGGTACATCTCTGTACACAGGTATATGAATACATAATTGTAATTGGTCTCTGTAGATGTGGTAATTGCCCCTCGGTACTTGCTGAGGTGTAATTGGTTGAGACAAAATTACATACTCTCTGTACACGCAATTACGCTAAGTACACGGCGTGTACTTGCAAGTGCGAAGAGTGGTTGCGGCGGTACATGCAGTACCTACATGTGCGCATGCTTTGTACATTTTTCAATTACTCTCAGTACTTGCTGAGGGCGTAATTGGTTCAACCCTTTCCGCCGCCCCTTGATAAAGTATTACATACTCTCTGTACACGTAATTGCGCTAAGTACACGGCGTGTACTTGAAGTGAAGAGTGGTTGCGGTGGATGCAGTACCTACATGTGTGCATGCTTTGTGCATTTTTCAATTACTCTCGGTACTTGCGAAGGGTGTAATTGCTTCAACCCTTTCCGCCGCCCCCTCCTGATGACGTAAGATGGCCGCCGGCAAGACTCCGCCATCTTGTGGGTGGGTCATCTTTTTGAGTACTTGTTGATAAAAGTGCGATGATTGGATATTCGCCGCCTCTCGATGAGGTGGAACGTCGTTAAGGCGGTGATTTTGATTAAAATTGTAATATATTCGATAATGATATGCAAGATGGCCGGCTATAATTACCTGTCGTTGACGCCGCCTCCCCGTGTTATTTAAAGTTGAAATTGTCCTTTTTCCCTTTTTATAAGGGGTGTTATTTGAGGCACTTATAATCTATCTTTTCTCTTTTTTTTATTTTTTTTTTTTTTTAGTCCTTTTTTTTTTTTCTTTTTGTTTTTTTTTTGTTTTATTATTTTTTTTTTTTCTTTTTTTTTTCCTTATAACCTTTTTTTTTGTCTTTCCCAGCAACGTTTTGAACGAGAAGCTGGTCAACGCAACGTGCTACAAGCTAGACTACGATGATGAGGGAAAATATATAGAAATCGGGTACAGTACTTATCTGCAACTTACAACGCTAATTAGAATTTGGAACAGCCCAGAGTATAATGGTGTATGCGGTGCAAGCGGTCCGTACAACGTGCATTACAACGATCGAGAAAAAAACAATGTCTTTCTAACCATTGACGAATGGAAGACGTTAATGGGGCTCCACAATCATTTGATGAACGACTTTTTCTGCAACACCGTTTGCAAAGAGTTTAGACAAGAATTTGTAGATGTTAATGACGGACCCATCAAGTGCATAAGTAAATCTTCGGACATATCTCGCGATGTAAAAATTGTCTACACTACAGAATATCATCCTAATTTAGTTGGATGGAGTGCCGGTAGTGATAATGGTTTTGTAAACACAATCACTTTAACCCGTGATTATAAAAATTGCGTTCTAAACAAGTGGGATGTGGATTGTATGTTTGGTTTGAGAGAAATAATTAATTATCGGTTGGAGTTAATGCAATCACATAACCTGGACGCGTTCTACAACCATGTAATCAAGCGTGTTGCAATCGAGCAGGGAAAGAAGAAAACATTGGATCAATCCGACTACGACGATGACGGCTGGAGTGTTTATACACATATGAAAAACTGTTAAACATTGAATGTAATATTATTTCGGACAATGTATTATGTTTAATGGAGATTTTATATCGCCAACCTAGTTTTATTATGTCGTGTGTAGTGGAAAATATGCGCTAGAAACCAAGCATCGATGATGCTTTTATGTATTTCTTTTTAAATATATACATATTTGCCGAGTAAATAATTTTTAATCAAACCTGTAAGATGAAAAATATTCTATGAGGTCTGTATAAATATATTTGCAATGTGAACTTGTTGAGCAAAAGGCGTCATGCTACCATCAAAGAGGCTAAAAAAATTAAGTGCAAACAAAGGAACTGGTGTTATAAACAGTCTAATTAACAGACTTCCTGTAGAATTACAACTGCCTAGGTATCAGTATTTGTGGACCAGGCACAAAGCTACAAAAACGGTTGGCCAGGGGCGATGCTGGTATTAACTCTAGGATTCGTACTGCAAAGCACACGATATCAGCTACAATACCAGCCTAACGATTTAGCTGCAAGACTATATCGTGACTCATCATTTGCTCCAACAAAAGCTTAGGAGCGGTTCCAAGTCGAAAGACGCAAGCTTGGGCGAAAGAACAGCTGCTCTAGCAGTTAGTGCAGCTATGCGTGCAGAGATCATTATGCATGGGCTGGAATAAATCAAAACTAGAACCATGAAGCGAATAATAAAGAAACACGAAAGAGCGAGCATCATTCAACAAAGTTCGTCGGATGATTAAGAATAATACAGAAGGCTAATTATGCTGAATGGCGGCGGAGGTATGGTAACCCTAACTCAATGATTAAAAGGCCTACGATCAAGCGAAGCTGGCTGTTCGACATTTTGGCGGGAAAACGATGAAACATAGTAATGCCACATATCATCCTAATCCCTAAAAGTGGTAGAGATATTAGCATTTTTAATACCTCTATTTGCTGGGCTTTCTGCAGCTGGAGACGCTTGCTGGTGGTCACCGCTAAAATAGGTAGAGCCGTTAACGACGCTAAAAACGCAAAACAGCGTGCTGAAGAAGCTATTCACGACATATACGCGCGATGGAAGCTATAACCTTAGGGAAGAAAGGCGGCGGCATAAATGCGAAGCCATACGAAAACGTGGCTCTGCATTATACTCTAAAACCATGCACGCAAAGACCGGTTCTGCGCTATATCCCGAAGCCCTATCGTGGTTCAAAAACTAATAAAGCTACCCGAAAAAGCGTTTTGTGAAAGTTTGCTAGAAATGTACCATACTTTAGAGATGTATTTATGCGCGATAATTTACAAAAAGACGGGCCTGCTGTGAACGAATCAGTAATTGTAAACCGGATAGCGTTAGGACCAAGAACGCATTAGGTGTGTTATATGAAACGAGGATCGAGTATGGTATTATGATAGCTTTGGCAATGTAAAGCCACCATCTGAATTAATCAAATACTTTCGGGGTGTGAGATCTACTACAACTACAAAGGGACCAGGAGTTTGATAGTGTAATTTGTGGGCATTTTGTCTTAAATTCCTACATTTATAATTTGTATACAAATATTTGCATAAATAAATATTTATACACACGTATTATTAATCAGTTACAACATTCAGTTTGGAGGTGTTGGTAAAACAGCGTCGCTTTGATTTTTATCCACCGACATTGAATTAGATGAAAAATACAATCATGTGATTAGTCTGGTCGGATTTTTTGGTGTATTTCTATTCCGAAATATTCACGACTGCAACGATAAATTATACTATACCAGAATGACATTACAGCTAAAAAAGATGAACTTAACAATTATTTAACAAAACAACTGGTTGCTGATTATTGTGTAACAAAATAAACAAGAAGAGGGGATTGGATGACTCCTCTATATTTAAACTACGAACGAACAATAATACGCTGAAATGCGAACTTCAGGTGTTTATGCGATTGACTTTACAACCGGAGAAATATCAAGGACGTATGCTTGGTTTCGAGTCCAAACCTCACCATAATATTAGCCATAAATCTGTGGATATCAAATAATAAATCACACCAGTATACAACGTCGAGTGTAATATTATAAAAGACGTACGAAACAGGAGAATTGCAAAGACCTTATACGAAGTGGACATATCAGTGCCACCAGGATATCGTTTGGATAAAATACCAAACAATACCCAATATTTGGGCTAAACACCCGCATTATAGGCAATATTAGCAACACATTTAGTCAACCAAAAAGGTGAACCAATAAGATTTTGGCGGCGACAGGTCTTTCACTGTGAGATTGGATTTGAAGAAAGGATTATGGGATTAAAATTTAGTAAAAACACTTTTCCGTTGTAAGCGGTAGCCAGATCTGTGGCGGTAATAAAAAACACCTATTTCTATAAAAACAAATAAATCGTTGGAGGATCCATTAATAAAACAAGCCAACAACAACACATTATCACGGAACCTCTCGCGCATTATCGAGTAAGAAAAAGAAAGAAAAATAAGAGCGATAACAATCACTTGACTGCGAGAGAGAAACTTTTCTTAAAATCAATCGATGTTAAAGTGAAACAATAGGCAAAGAAGGAAAAAAGATAGGCGAACAATTAAATATTTTCGGTGATGCTCATTTTGACGATTCAATCGTTAGATCTGATATTCACACATACTTGCCTTATGGGTCCAATAGTTATGCACCATCAGATGAAATCAAATTATAATTCAAATCCAGGATTTGAGACTACCTGATAGTGTACACTCATGAAATTTAAAACTTGGACACCACAATTTCTGTAAACAAAAGTTTGCACATTGTGAAGCGGGCTTAAGGGTATCATTTACAATTCTAACAGCAGGTAGTCTCAGCAGGGGTTATCTTATAGAAGGACTGTAGAATGAATCATTACACTAAGCACGTTTTAGAAAATAGGTAATTTACGTTGCTTACTTAATTTTTTCTTTAAAGAATATATTTGAAGGTATCGCTAATTAAACACCATAGCTCGATTAATTATCGAATCAAAATTTTGTTTAGGAAATGTTTACAAAATAAAATTAGAAATAATTTTGATTTAAAAAACGTCTACAAGCAATAACTTTTAAATTAAATCAAAAACTAAACATGGTTATTTGGGTTGACTGATTATTACTTATTTTTAAATAAATCTAACCTACTAATTATTGTAAGTTATTAAAAAAATCATTAAACTCTCTATTCATAATATTTAGTCCTTACAAAATGTATATTTTATGACGTTTCATTTTTTGTGTAGTTAATATAAAAAGTGAAAATAAAAACTAAGGCAATTCTTATTGTCAACGTATATATTTAGTTTTTGACAAGAATTTATTACATAATTATAATTAAGATACCAAGTTATAGTTTAAAATTAAATGAAAACTTTTTTTAAATAAAGGTATTACTATATAAATAAATATAAGAAATCAATAATGGGTGTGACCTCCATTATTATTGATACATTCTTGGAGGCGTCTGCTCATTGACGCTATCAAGGTATCAATATAATTAATATTAATCGTTTCCCATGCGGTATCAATGGCTGCAATTAGTGCATTACGGTTTACTGGTATAAAATTTGGCCCTTGTTGTCTTCGGATAACAGCAAGTATTCGAGCCCAAACATTTTCGATAATGTTAAAATCTGGGCTTTTGCTGGCCAGGGTAACAGCTCCAAGTTATTTTCTCGTATCCAATTGCGCACAACCCGCGAAGTATGAATAGGGGCGTTGTCCTTTAACAACAAAAATACATTATGAAAATGTTAATTCAACAGATCCCGAACTATTTTTTGGAGAAAGTATAGTGAAATAAGAATACTTACTTGTTGGAAAATATAATCTTCGTCTGGATAAAACACTTCGACTGAAGGTTTCATAATAGTTTCAAAATATCTAAATACGCAGCAAATCAAGACGTCCATCGATAGCCCAACAAACTCCTGGACCCCGCGCGCTAACCCAACCCCACACATTCACAGAAAAATAACCACTTCGTTTTTAGGACATATTTTTTTGTTTTTGTAACGAGTTCCTTCCATTCTAAAAACTTTTAGTGGTCCATCGTTGCGGCTATTGATTTTTTTTTTAAAAATCACTCGATTCCAAAATTCCAAAGGTTCGTTCACATATCGCCTTGCAAATTCCAGACGACGTCTCATATTTTCGTCACTGAGAACTTCTTTCGCAGCAGCATTATACTTCTTTATTCCCATCTCCTTTAATCTTTTTTGTGCAGTTATACGGCATCCGGGAAAATGTGTATCTGCTATAGCCCTGGAGTATGTAGCAAATGGTTGTTCTGTTACGTAATGAAACAACTCGAGATCTTGAGCACGTGTAGATACTTTAGGTCTACCACTTCCGATGGCTCTTTCCAAAGTGTGTTCAAGATTCCATTTTACTCGGTAATGCCCTACGGTGCTTTTGGTATATCTAACATACGTGAAATTTCACGCACGCTACGGCCCGCCGCTAATTCCGAAACAATCCGCGCTTTCAAATCAGCACCGAGATGAGGTGGCATTTTCACAACACTTGAAATTTTAAACTAAAATGGAATTTACATTTCTTACTTTATTTATTGGTTCACACTACCCTTCTCAAACAGTAGGTAATTGTTTATTTATTACATACTTCTAATGACCAATGTAACAACCCTTAGAGCAATATGACTCAAAGGAAGTAAATTAAACAAGCAAGGATATTCTATTGTTATTGAAACTTATTCATAAAGTAAAAGCCATTTCCTTATAATGCTAATGGACAGGATTTTCTTTTAAGTATTAAGATTACAATAGAGGACTTATAAACTTTCGAAAATATCTAATTATAAATATTTACACTGCAATTGCGCTTTTTCTTAATAATTTCTTAGCAATAACATACACGTTCTTGGTTTTAAGTTGTCATAAATTTGATATGATATAAATTTGTGTTTCTAATATTACATCACAAACTAATCTTTATTCGCCAAAAAATTGTTGCTTAAGTTGTAAAGCTTCGTACACACCTGAACAACAAACCGAGCAACAAACATAACAACGAACCGAAAGTCAAACAGAACGACAAACGATCTTTTATGATTTCCACAATCCGAACAACAAACGGAACGTTTGTGCTGTTCCCATAATTATTTTCAGTAGTTTTCAGTTCATATATATTTATTATTGAGAAAGAAAATTGCGGAAAACAAGAAGATAGTGCCAACCAAATTTTTACGCACAAAGAAGAGTAAAAATTATAATTTACTTCGCTTTTTTTATTTTGGAAATTTCCCGCCCAAATGATGCTAATAGGGACATCATTTTTTCTTGCATTCTTAAACACTGATTAATTTAAAACATTTTTCTTCTGTCAACTCCATAATATTACCTAAAACACAACAAACCCACAAAAGGGAGGACAAAATAAATAATTTAATTCTCCCGCATAAGTTTGTTCGCCGTTTTGTTTAGATTCGTCCAAACCTGCAAACGCATTCGCGCGCATTTTCTTTGATGTCGGAGAAAAAACCGACAAGTTGCGGGAACGCCGCAAACCGTTCGTGGAACAATCAGGACTTGCGAATCTGTTCTAAAATTCGTACGTAGCACCGTCCAAATTAATGTTCCGATTGCCGTTCGGTTCGTTGTTCTGTTTGTTCCTCGGTTTGTTGTTCAGGTGTGTACGAAGCTTTACAATAAGCATATTAATATGAACTATATCTTATGAAAGGAGAGTTATGTAACTATAATTAACGACTTAACGTTACGTTAGTAGATTCCATTTACTATTTACACATATTTTCTTGGAACATTCGATAATTAACTATCGGGATATGATGACCCTATACTTCGCAGGTTGTGCGCAACTGGATACAAGCAAATAACTTGGAGCTGTTACCCTGGCCAGCAAAAGCCCAGATTTTAACATTATCGAAAATGTTTGGGCTCGAATACTTGCTGTTATCCGAAGACAACAAGGGCCAAATTTTATACCAGTAAACCGTAATGCACTAATTGCAGCCATTGATACCGCATGGGAAACGATTAATATTAATTATATTGATACCTTGATAGCGTCAATGAGCAGACGCCTCCAAGAATGTATCAATAATAATGGAGGTCACACCCATTATTGATTTCTTATATTTATTTATATAGTAATACCTTTATTTAAAAAAAAAAGTTTTCATTTAATTTTAAACTATAACTTGGTATCTTAATTATAATTATGTAATAAATTCTTGTCAAAAACTAAATATATACGTTGACAATAAGAATTGCCTTAGTTTTTATTTTCACTTTTTATATTAACTACAGAAAAATGAAACGTCATAAAATATACATTTTGTAAGGACTAAATATTATGAATAGAGAGTTTAATGATTTTTTTAATAACTTACAATAATTAGTAGGTTAGATTTATTTAAAAATAAGTAATAATCAGTCAACCCAAATAACCATGTTTAGTTTTTGATTTAATTTAAAAGTTATTGCTTGTAGACGTTTTTAAATCAAAATTATTTCTAATTTTATTTTGTAAACATTTCCTAAACAAAATTTTGATTCGATAATTAATCGAGCTATGGTGTTTAATTAGCGATACCTTCAAATATATTCTTTAAAGAAAAAAATTAAGTAAGCAACGTAAATTACCTATTTTCTAAAACGTGCTTAGTGTAATGATTCATTCTACAGTCCTTCTATAAGATAACCCCTGCTGAGACTACCTGCTGTTAGAATTGTAAATGATACCCTTAAGCCCGCTTCACAATGTGCAAACTTTTGTTTACAGAAATTGTGGTGTCCAAGTTTTAAATTTCATGAGTGTACTCCTAAAATATCTTTAGTATGATTTAAATAACCCAATCGATAAGGTCGAATTGAGAAAAATGAAAATTGTGACTCAAAAGTATAGATTACCTATGCATAATAATGAACTGAAACAAACGGTTATGTAATTTAAAAACGTTTACGTACTCCAAATCACTAACACGGTGTCTTACTACCGAATACAGTTAAGAGACCTTAACTGCGATGCCATCAAATCGGGTAAAACTACGTTCAGTGTTACAAAGTATTTTGAACTAAACGCAAAACCGATTCTGAAATTTAAAATTTTTACGATATTCGCAATCACTAAACAGGATAAATTAGTCATAACTCGGTTGTACTGTTTTTATTTAGAACAAACGTATAGCAGAATACCCAAACAACTGATTCGAGATAACGCAAATGTTGTTATTCTTTTCCAGCAGGATGAGATGAATCTGAAACACGTGTACGATGATCACGTTAGCCCGACAATTAGCATGGAGGTTTTTAAAGAAATGTGCGGTGAGTGCTGGTCTACGCCGCATGGTTTTCTAATGATTAACAAAGACGCTGTTGATATAAACGACGGACGTTATCGAAAGGGTTTCGACGAGTTTATATTACCTTAAGAGCCACAAGAATCTGTTTAGTTTGTTATTATATGTTTGCGTGTAAAAATGGGCCAGATATATAGTAAGCAGTTATGCGGCACTATGGATAAAAAAAGTAGCAATTTTCTACAATTGTAACTATCGAACACATGCTCACATGTCATTGGAGCATAAGCAAGCTCGTAAAGGACGCTGGCATTTTTATGCGATCGACCGAACGAGGTTTGAAAAGAATAAATCAGTGTGATGTCATACTAGCACCGATTCTCGATATGAAACATCGCGAAAACATATGAATCAGAACCGCCGTAGTTGTATGAATTTAGAAGCGCCTTAATATATATTGGTATTATGTGTTGAATTTGTTTAGTCCTCAAAGTTAACAAACACGCGTCACACGGTGAGAGTTAGAATAATTGATTCCAAAGAAATAAATTTAAAAAATAAGATACACAAGTTCGAGAATCGATAAGGAAAAAATACAACGCTCTTGAGCGACAACGTTTGGATGCCGGAAAAGCATTTGAGGATACGTATAAACCGATAATAACACCACTAACTAATATAGAGTCGACAATTAATTCGAAAAATGCTGGTGGAAAGAACAAAAACTTGAAGGGTGAAGACGAATCAGCCAACAAAGAAATCGAAGCTGCAGATATTTTTCGTAGTTCAGGGCGCACGCCAAAAAATATACAAACCGATCGATGCTGAAAAGAGTTTTACAATAGTGCGTTTTCGAAACTAATGGATAAGAAAAAAATTAATCATTATTCAACGTATTCTACAAAAAAGGCGTCTATAGTCGAACGCGTGATCCGAACTATAAAAAACCGATTCTATAAATTATTTAGGTTGCAAGGTAATTATCGATGGTATAATTTAATCGACGACTACAACGATACGAAGCATAGAACAATTGGTATGAAGCCGCGCAACGTAACACCGAAAACTGACTTGAGCCACGTATTTGGACGCATAAAAACGTTTTTGGATAAACCACGTTATAAAGTAGATGATATTGTTCGAATCTCTAAACATAAAGGTGCATTTTCAAAGGGATACACATCCAATTGGTCTGTCGAGTTATTTAAAATTACCAAAGTTTAAATTACAAACCCCATCACGTATTTGCTGGAGGACATGTACGGTGACTCGATTTGCGGAGGTTTTTATCAAGAAGAAATTATGAAAACTAGACACCCTGATGTTTATCTAATCGAAAAAGTATTAAAACGACGCGGGAACCGTCTTTTTGTTAGCTGGCTTGGACACAAAGAAAACAGCTGGATCAATGCCAAAGACATTTTATAGACGTTTTTAAATACTTACTTACTTATATGAATGTAATAGAAAAAATCTGTAAAATAAAAAAAACAAAAATATTTGTATCTATTTATTTAAAAAAAAGTCACGTGCGTGAGCGTAAACACAATTACATATATCAATTATAATTAAAATACAGAATACGTTTTTTAAAACACATGTGTGCACATAGAACTAAAAATTTTCGAATCCCAGCTAATTGATACGCATAAAACTTATTACTTACTTACATATTTTTAAACACACAAGCATATAAAACCTAAGAAAACAGTTTAATTATAATTAAAATATGAACGCGTTTTATGGATATCTACAAATTTTTTAAAACACGCAAGTACACATCGAGCTAAAATTGATTGAATTCAAATTAATCGATGTCCATAAAACGCATTCTACTTATTTTTAAGCATGCATATAAAACTTAAAATATTGGTTACAATGAAACTTATTTTTAATCGTAAAAAAATTTGCATATAATTAAATATACAAGAGCAACTTAAAATATGGCGCAATTTTAGTGGTACAATAAACGCTACTATTTTGGTAGCGAACAATGTCCCCACGCCAGCGTTTTATCCCATCTGCTTGAACAAAACGTTTATTATCAGAACCTGACAGAGCGATTTTATTTTGACGAATACTAAAAATATCATGTTTAAAAGAACGTATGTAACTTTGTTCTCGTACAAATGTAGCATTTTCTGTCAAACACTTTAAGTAATCGTCAAATGAAATGTTATTTGAACAACCTCTCTAAAACACCTTTTGCTTTTTTACTGTTTTACACCATCATTTGCACTGGCTTTGGTAACATTTGAATGTTGTATTTTGAAACTATATAATTTGGATTTCAAACCTATAAATTCTATCATTAGCCTACCGGCGTTTTCATCTTTCATTAAGCCCACAACCTTTTTATTTCGTCTCGTGATTCCGAAAACATTATTTTCTGCATATTCGCTCGTATCAAAAAGATGCGAATCTACTTTCATAGCGTCATATATATTATCAGTAAGATTATAAATTAAGCTATCAGTGTCTGTATACAGCAACTCGCAATTATCGTAATCAAATTTTCTCATCATGTATTCGTAGTGGAAGCTATATAGGGGGATTTTAGCAATATCTAATATAACCATACCGACATAAATCGGTTTATTGATAAACACTTCTGTTTTGTTCATCTCAATTGCTACAGTGTTATTGTCAAAGATTGTTCTACTATGAAAATTTGGCTGATTTATGTAGTGACGCGCCCCGAAACCACGTTTCATCGTTGAATATTTTTACGTTTTTGTGGTTTCTAACGTTTTCCATGCTTTTTCCAAAGACCGCATTATTTAAAAGTTTGTAAAGATTTTTTTCAAAGTCGTTTTGAGAATTCATCCTTAATTGCGTATTTAAGTCTATATACGGTTTGAGCCAAGCGGACTGATTAAATGAGAGAATTCTGTGAATTTGCTTTAAGACCATGCCATGTGATTTGTTATGCAATGCGGCTAACAATTTTTTGGTGGCGATTTATGTTCAGGACAAAACGACAAATAGTTGTGCAAGTCGTTTTTTTGTTTTTTTATCTGGTACTTCCAAAAATATAATCGTTGTACATCAAGTACGCATCAGGCATTGTTGGGTTATAATTGTTTAAAATTCATTATTAGCCTTACTTTAACTTTTTTAACCCTTCAGAAAGTCCTCCCTTATACCTCTCTCTATAAACATTGAAATATCTATATCAAACAACAATTCTAATTTGATATTAGTGTGCTTTAGCATACCGTCCCAAGCATATGCAGGAAGACTAATATAATATTCAGGGTCGATTGCGTATGTTGAAATACATCGATGTCTAAAATTTTGAAATACGTCCGCTAGCAATAGAACATCGCATGTTAAATATAAATCTACATAGTCGCCTAAATTTTTTATATTGAATGTGTTCCATACTGTTTCCGCGTGCTTATAATCAGAATCTGAAATGTTCGTGTTTGTTAACATATCAAAAAAATCGTCTTTACTAGGCAACGCGACAATGTCCGTCAATTTTTCATAACTATCTAAATAACTGTAACACATAACGCCTTTTCTCGCGACCTAAATGAGTCGATAAATCTAAATTTCATGTTGTTTCCAAAGGTTGCTTCAAATCCGATATATTTCTCTTTAGTTAAGGGCACGACGTAAATACTCTTGCATTTTTTAATTAGACTCCTGATAAATATATGACCGTCGTAATTCGTTAAAGAGTGAAAAACTACAGATATTACTTTTTAGTTTATAATTTAGATTACAACTTTGATGCGTGGCAAATCTGTAAGATCCCCGAATGTGGTCGTGATCTCGAACTTTAATATCGTTTAATTGAAATGTTTTTCCGCATATTCCGCAGTGGGTTGCACGTTCAAATTCTAATTTTCCCGCCTCTGTTAGTGGAGACATGGGAACAACTTTGTCGAAATATTTTTTAGAAAATGAGTTTGATATTTGAATTAATTCGTCTATAAACCACTCATCGCAATCTAACCCCTGTACTGCCTGTAGTAGGACACGCTGCTATTGAAAGCACAGTGCAAATAATAACCTACGCTAAAGGGTTGGCGATATTGAAATTTATCAATCAAAGAACCGCTATCGTCATCATTTCGTTTTATTAAGAGGCATTCAAAATCCGCATATATAATAAAAGGTAATGACATTTGGTTCGAGTAATTTTTAAATACGACAGTTGATCCTTTTTTTGGCATGATAACTTTACATTTGTTTAAATTTCTACATTCTAATTTATGTTTTTCCAAACGCTCAGAGCTAGAGAAATAATTTAAACAACGCTCGCATAAATAAATTGCATGGTGATGCTTTGTGGCTTGTGATCTAAGCATAAATGTTTGAGTAGACAGAAATTGAATTTAATACGTGACTTACAACTATTATTGGAATCGGCTTCATCTCGGGTTGTGCTGAGATCTGCATCGGTGCCGCGGCTGCATGCATTACCATCTAAGCCACTGGCACCAGAATCTTGATCGTTCTCGTCTTTACCACAGCTCTCGCCATCCTCGTCGCTGCCGTCGTCTTTTACCTCGGTAGCTGTTCTGAACCATCAGTAGGTTGACATGGTTAGACTTCACGTTTGATGTAAGATACGTGGGCATAGTGATAAACTTTCCGTTCTTCTTCTTTTGGAGCATGTACACATTAATTGAAATATTGTTATTTTGGCGCTCAAATTTCGGGATTTGTACCAATGACATGGGTTGCTTGATGCCGTCCAAGTTTAATTTTTTACTATAATAAGGGTATGAACTAACACGATTGAGGTTTATTCCGTTGTGCGGCGGCCAAAAAGCCGCGACAATAGACCAAAAGAAGCAGCCATTGTCCTTGTTTTGAATGTTAATTACGGCCGTTTGAGTGCGATTTCTCGAGGTAGCGGCAAATAAGAGGAAGCGTGTAGAATGTCTCCGCATTTATTGATATTGACGCCCAAAGATACGATACGACAAAGTGCCCACCCGGAGTCTTTTTGTCAAAATTTTCCATCTTTTTCATCAGAGATTGTACGACATTTTCAGCAAACCACACAGCAAAACCACTTTTATTCATCGTTTCGTTGGTTTCGTTCATCAATAACAAATAATTTTTAGTTGAAAAGTTTTTGATGTCACGCATTTCACTGCCGTCTATTGAATTCTTTAGAAACTCACCAGATAACATAAAGTTTATTTTTATATTTTGGTTCTTCTTTCGCAGCAAAATTATAAGTCTTTGCCATAACGCAGCCAGACAGTCAGAAAAAACGAATTGATGTACTTATGCCTTAAATTCACGATGATACTAGACCTAAGCCTGCTTGAAAACGTTGATTCCATGTCAATCCAGCAGATTCTGCTAGTCCGATTCTTTTTTGTTGACTTTTTCTTCTTTTTTAGCTCGCATAATAAAGTTTTATATACCAGTAAATTCGAAATAAACGACTGAATAACCTGCCTTGATGCGCTGTTTTCCAGAACACCATCCTTTTGCACTTTTGATGCCAAACGAACGTATTTGCGCACCAGTTTTAAAAATGTTTCGGTTTTTCTATCACACTGTTTTTTAGCTAATAAATTGTAAAAATATTTTATTTTTTCTATGGCACTTGTTGTTAAACTATTTAACGACATTTTAAAGCTAATTTTCACTAATGTTATTAATATATTCGCATTTATTGTACAACTAAAATTACGTTATGTTTTTTGCGCGTTTGAGTGATGTTTGCATAGCCACGAACTACTGATTGTAATTGAACTGAAGCAGATCAATGTTTAACCCCGTAGAAACGGTTTTGTTCCCACCCTCTTCATGGATAGCTGCGCATTATTTTTTTTATTTCTGCGATCATCTGATCCGTAAAATAGCTCTCGAGGTGCTTCGGTAGATAATAAAAATCTATATCTATTATGATTGCTCTTTCAAATTTCCCGACAACGGCGCGAATATCACTAATTACATGCGTTTTATGCAATTCGAGGTCTGTAATTAGCCCTCTACTCACGTTCTCACACTGACCCACTTTGTTAAGTTCTGCGAAGTCGATTGTGGATTGTGAAGAAGCCATTGTTTTAACGTGCCACACATATATGAGTCTTAACCCTTTAGAACACGCTGATATATTGTGATTCCCCTCCTAAAAAACCCGACATTTTTTGGATTCTATTTTCTCACGGCCTGTATAATTTATACCGTCTGGTTTTTAATTATTCCTTTCATTATAAAACTAAAATGTAGCCTCATAGCCCGGCTCAATACAAAAAACATTTTTTGACTTTCCGACAGCTGCATGTATAATTTTACCACGTTTGAATATTTTCTATTAAAACCTTTCATAATAAATTAGATAAATAAGCACATCAACCAATAAACATTGTTTTTATTACCATTATAAATACACATGATTGCTTTTGTTTTAAGAGATTAAATAGCTTTGATAATAGTAAAATCAAATATATTTTTCGTTTAAATTTCATTGCAACTAATTACATATATTTTTTTCTCTGTGGGCGCAACTGATGGCACAAACTAATATTTTTGTAATTTGTTGCAATGAAATACAAAAATTGATTAGCGACGCAACTTAAACATACAAAATTATCTCGGGGATAATAATCAAACATTCGATTTATGTGGACGACTTGTAATATAATTTCTGTAACAGAGCCATCCCATTAGAAGGGTATTTGCGCCTGACGCCAGACCGTCGTGCTCAAAACCATTTACTGAAATTCCAACGTTGCCCTTATCTAATTCTTTTATTACCGATGCATTTGGATATTGCCTGTTTGACGTTTATCTAAAAATTTGGCTCTTCCATTGTAAAGCGTTTGAGAAAGTTGTATTTGAAAGACGGCATGCTGTTTGTAAATAAATGGGGCGCCGTGTTTAATTGCTTGGGCCTGAATTTCTAAGGGTTTCACGCAGCCAACAAATGTTTCGTGTCAATTCCACCACCTACTTTATTATATACTATATTAATTATAACACTTTTATTTTTTATACTATAAAATTTGTCATTAAGGATAAACACAGATTGTTAATGTAAAATTTCAGCAGTTTTATTTGCCAAATCTCTATTATTATTATTCTGTTAATTTATCACCGCCTTAACGATCGTTCCACCTCATCGAGAGGGCGAATTATCCAATCATCGCACTCTTATCAACAAGTACTCAAAGATGACCCACCCACAAGATGGCGGAGTCTTGCCGGAGACCATTTTACGTCATCAGGGGGAGGCGGCGGAAAGGGTTGAAGCAATTACACTCTCCGCAAGTACCGTGAGTAATTGAAAATGCACAAAGCATGCACACATGTAGGTACTGCATGTATCACCGCAACCACTCTTTGCACTTGCAAGTACACGCCGTGTACTTAGCCCAATTGCGTGTTCAGAGAGTATGTAATACTTCATTAAGGGGAGGCGGCGAAAGGGTTGAACCAACGCCCTCAGCAGAGTACCGAGAGTAATTGAAAATGTACAAAGCATGCACACATTGTATGTACTGCATGTACCGCCGCAACCACTCTTCGCACTTGCAAGTACACGCCGTGTACTTAAGCGTAATTGGTGTACAGAGAGTATGTAATTTTGTCTCAACCAATTACACCCTCAGCAAGTACCGAGGGCAATTACCACATGTACAGATACTAATTACAATTATGCATTCATATACCTGTGTACAGAGTGTACCGAGAGCAATTATCACATGTACAGAGACCAATTACTTCATGTACTTGCGTACAGAGAGAATGTATGTAATTTTGATGGTGAATGCCCATATCTTTTCTACTAGTGTTTTTATTAAACGTCCTTTGGCCCTGGGGGCATGCCTAAAAAATCTTAGCTGTCACAACTTGAGGTCAGGCACACCCCCACCGTGTGTATAGAAGAAGAACACCAGTGCAATTAACTCAATTATTTTTTGAAAAAATATTTTTTGAAATAATTTTGTCATCCATATTTGAAACCGGCTTGGTCAGCCCGTCATTTTAAGGTATCACTCGATGGGTGGTCGTATTTAAAAAACAGGCGCCCTCCAGGCCCCACCCACATGAGTGGAGAAAAAGTGTTTTTATTATTACAAAAAATCAAGAATTAATAATAGAGACAGGAGTAATTTGCATGCATGGAAATCTTGATCATGATTTTGTGTATGCCCTTGCAAATACTAAAATACAAAAAACAGACACGTTTCAAAAAAATGCGTGATTTCAAACATATAGAGCAGCTACAGTTTTATTACGATTTACAAGCCATACCATGGGGCAATATCTATCATTTAGACGATATTAATAGTAAAATTGAGTTTGTACTTGATAATTTTCTTTTGCTTTTAGACATTCATGCACCATTCTGAACATATCGATTTAAAAGCTCCTGCGCCATGACTTACCGATGAACTTCGTCATATGATGTTTTAAGAGACCGAGAATTACAACGTTTTAAACGATCTCAGGATCGGCACATATGGGATAATTATGCTTCACTCAGAAATTCAGTAACTGCAAAATGTCGACGCGATAAAAAACTATATTATCAAAAGGTATTCTCTACCGTTAATCAAAATAAGGTTTGGAAGAAATGGGGAAAATTAAATGGTACTAAAACAAAAAAGTCTGCTAGTTTACCAATTAGTTTATCGGATTCGAATAAAATAAATGATTATTTCCTTTGTTTCTGTTCCAAATTTGACTATTTGTAATACTCTGATATCTTTCTACCAGAACAATAGATTGCTAAATTCACCAAATCATTTACATTACAAGCCGTTACTGAACAGGATGTATTAACTGCTATTAACAAAACTGTATCCTCTAGTACTGGTATCGATGGTGTGAGTATTTTGTTATTAAACTTTACTCTTTCGTTTTGCTACCTTTCCTAACACATATAGTCAATTTCTCTTTTAAAACATTCACATATCCAGACTTATTCAAACGTGCAATTGTAGTCCCATTACCAAAAAACATCAAACCCAACATCTTTTAAAGACCTTCGACCAATTAGCTTACTTCCGGTACTATGTAAAATACAAGGAAAAGATAATTTCGCAGCAATTCAGTAATTTTGTTTATGAAAATCACATACTTTCTCCGGTACAGTCTGGTTTTCGACCTGGATATAGCTGTAATACCGCACTTCTGAAAATTGTTGACGACATTTTAACTGCTACAGATAGAGGCCAACTAACCGTTCTTGTCCTGTTAGATTTTTCGAAAGCATTTGAAACAATAAATCATTCATTGCTGTTATCGATTATGTCATATATTGGTTTCTCTCAGTCTACCATTTCATTTTTCCGGAGTTACCTGGGGGGTCGTAAGCAGGCGGTTAAAGTATCTGACGACATATCAAACTTTAGGGATATTAATACTGGCGTACCTCAAGGTTCTGTATTAGGCCCTCTTTTATTTTCTGTGTATACTTCCCAACTCTTATCCGTAATTAAACATTGCCAATCTCATCAGTATGCAGACGATACTCAGTTATATTACAGTTTCCCGCCGTCAGAGGTACAAAGTGCATGTATTACAATTAATAAAGACTTGAACTCACTACACGAAATGTGTAACAAACATTCTCTTCAACTTAATCCTGCAAAATCTCAAGCCATCATATTTGGTAAACGCAGTGATAGAATTATTGCATCACCTTACATTTCAATCGCAATAAATAATGTACCAATTCCGATAGTAAATATTGTAAAAATCTCGGATTATTAATGGATGTAGAATTGAGATTTAGAGATCATGTAACACTTAATGTTAGAAAGGCTTATGCGGCATTGACTAAACTATATGCAAATAAACATGTTTTTGATCATCGTACCAAAAAAATTCTATGCGAGTCACTTGTTTTATCTAAATTCAACTACTGCGATGCTGTATATGGCCCATGCATTGATAAATTAACCGCAAACTCAATACAAAAGGTTCAAAAGTCTTGTATTAGATATATTTTCGGCCTAACAAGAAGATCAAAGGTGTCTTATAAGTTAGCTCAAATTGGTTGGCTAAACATGAGTAACAGAAGATATTTTCACTCTGTATGCCTCTACCATTCCATAGTAATAAATCAATCGCCTCCTTACTTACATCATAAAATTAGCTATAGAACAGACGTACATCACCTCAACCTTAGATTTAGGGAACGTTAACTATTCCACCTCATTGTTTGCAATTATACAAAAGAAGTTTCAGTTATTGCATTGCTTCCATTTACAACAGAATTCCCCCTAACTTTAAACAATTGTCTCTCTTAACTTTCAAAAAAAGAATGCGAAGGTATTTATTAGACTGCCAATAACAAAGGTATGTTAATTAATCAATAATATATTTAATTTCATTTTTAAAATTAGTATAGTAAGGTTTGAACGCATTACGTGCAAAGTACAAATTTTTCTTTCTTAAATTTATTGGAATTACTTAGGTTTAGTTTTATAAAGAAGTTAGGTTAGAGAGCAGAGAATAACTTCTGTTATTTTACTGGACCTCGCCTTGAAAAGAATTCAAATTTTTGTATATCTTAATTTATATTATGTTAATAAAGACCTTTACATTAGACGTCGTCCGGCCCAGGAGCATGCCCAAGAAATCTAGCTATCACAACTTGAGTTTAAGCACACCACGGTAGTTGGATAGGAGAACATCAGGAGAATTAACTCAATTATTAATATGGATACTTCTAATCGATCACTTTAGAGGTCAATGGTCAAACGATTTTCTCTGATGGCAGACGACGATACAACTTTAAAATTAGATAACATAGTACAATAAAGGTATCTCCATATTGCATTAAAAGTCGATGAAGTTGCTTTAATTCAAATTAATTTGTGGACTTCCTAAGATAGCACGAGTCGACACTAGATCTCGCAACACTTATTTGTTGTATATGATATACCCACCCGAAACTAATATAATCCCAAAAGGACTAAACAGCTGTCGAGTGATTCTCAATGTTTGTTTGTTTGTTATTGTACGATCTCTTGCGAACTTAGTAACTGTTTACACATCTGTCGATAAAGTTAGTTTAATGCAAATTGAATATACTCAGTATACATATAATTATGCAATACAAGTACAACTAGGTACGATGTTATCCAATTAATCAGTAATTATTAATTTGTTAATTATTAATGTCAAAATCATAGCCACACCTTATCTAAAAACTTTATGATCGCTCGGCATATTTTCCGCTTCAAGTTAATTTTGGTTTAATTTCCTGGCCGATAATTGTTGTTACAATCGTATTAATAGAAATTGAACCATAGTTAACTTTAAATGGAGATTAGATTTTTATTAATAATTTTCATCATAACGATATATTAATTACGTTAAACTGTTTTTAATATTGATTAGATAATAGGTATAACTACACACATTTATAAACGTAACTAATTCACCTTAATAATAAATGACATAAAATGTTTAATATAAAAACGTTAACGAGTTTTAATGCTGGAATAATTATAATTACGCTATTATAATTTTTAGAATGTCAGTGGTGTCTGTTTTAATATTACACTTTATGGGTTTTAAAAGCAATCATTCCAAGTTTTTTCTTTGAAAAGTTCCCATATGCGTTTAAGAGGGGAAAACAAAGAGAATTCTATGTGCATAATCCTCGTTGTAAAGATTTACAGTTAGCACATGAAATTCACCTCTTTTACGACCGTCCCGAATGTTATATACTTTAATAGGTTAAAGAGCTATTCTCTCCCTATCTTTCACATACACATCTTTTCCTACGATAAACCTAAGGGCAGGGCAATTTTAATTTAATTGAAAAACTGAAAGAGCTATTGTAATGAAACTTCCATTTGAATAATAATATATTAAAGGATACGAGTCTCTGTTTCTGTGTACTTTTGCAAAATGTGGGCACTATACACACTTTACGTTGAATTTTATAACACTATTAAATTCAAATGGTTGTTTTTTATTTAAATTACTTTTCTATTTCATTTCATTGAAACGTATTTCGTGAGCTATTTTCGCTATTGAGGAATCTCATATTTTGATTATTTGCGACAATTTACAACTCATTTCTTTTATACGTATTTTTAGTCGTTTTACGATGATTTGATTAAGCGTGTGGAAACGGTTCTTGTTTTTTTGACGTTAACCTATTTTAGAAAGTGTAGTAGTTGTAACATTTACATAATTGACGTATAAGCAAAGTATAAGATACTGAAATGCCTGATGGTTTAATGTTTTGGAATATGAAAAAGTTATAGTATCTTCACAAAGACTAAGATTTTAACGACTACTAGTTCTATTGTCTTTTCAGTGTATTTGGAACATTTATTCTTATAATTATCAATAAAAAACCCGAAAGACAGTATTTAGAACATTACGAACAGTCTGGAGGATTTAGTTACTAATACGATCGTATGATTGATTTACAAAAAAAAAACAATTTTACAAACAGACAATTGTATAGAATTTTTTTAAAATTCATTTTCATGACATATAAAATTGTTTGAAAAGCCTGTTTTTGGGTAAACTTTATTTCAACCAGCAATTTCTGCTATTTCTTTCAGTAACTCATTTACTTGTTACAAGTAGGGTATAAGAATATAGTTATTGTCCTACAAAAGTTTGAAAAGTTGTATTATTTAAATTTTGAATTTATTTTTGCTAGGGTTTTTTAAATCAGAAGATTCTAATTGACCAAATACATCAAATTGGAACAGCTTCTACGGTTTTGACTACTTTTGTGCTTCTATTGGAAAATTTTTAATTAAAAAGACATAATTTATTAAATATAGATTTTAAAATACGTAAAAATCAGAAAAGTACATAATATGTAAATAAATTTCGTGTTGAACTGGGCAGGGTTTTGGACTATTTTAACACTATATGAAATGGATGTATCTAAGAGTTATGAATTAAAATTATAATATAATTTATCTTCAATGGCAAGTACCGACTCTTTGATTTGATTTCCTATCTGCATTCCAAAAAGAAAATCACAATCCAATATGGCACATCCCAGTCCCAGTCTAACTTGCAAAATTGTAAAGCTGATGAATTTCATTCAATTTTTACCTTTACTTGTATTAGTAAATATTGTGCAAAAATCTGTTAAATGGTTTTTGAAATCGCCCCTTATTTGTAACTGTTAAACACTTAATTAATTTTAAGGTGGGTGCAACATCTAGTGCCACATTGGGCTGTTGTAACATGTCCGAATAGTGATCTAGATATATTGAAAAATTCTTAGCCTACTATAGAACCAAACAAATTTTCAATGTCAAAATATTTTATTACTCAACATATTCTCCTCTTAATTGGATACATTTATTACAGCGAACCTGCAACGTCTCTAGACCTTTCAAAAAAATGTTTCTTCTTGCTCTGCAAACCAGACCTCCACAGCTTCTATTACCTCCTTGTTGGAAGAAAATGTACGACCTTTTAAACTTTTTTCAGTTGAGGAAAGAGGTGATAGTCGGACGGAGCCAAATCGGGTGAATAAGGGGGTGTTCTAGTAATTCAAACCCTAAATCACGAATTTTTGCATGGCAACATGAGATTTGTGTGCAGGGGCGTTGTCCTGCAAAAACAAAACACCTTTGGATAGCTTTCCGCGTCTTTTCTCTTTAATATTTTCCCGTAGAGTGGTCAGTAATGTCGAATAGTAATCTCCAGTTATTGTTCTACCCTTATCCAAAAATCAATCATGATTACTCCATGGCAATCCCAAAAACTGAAGCAAGAACTTTTCCAGCAGATTTTGGACACGAAACTCTTAGGTCTTGGAGAACCAGAGTGTCGCCATTCCATCGATTGTTGCTTTGTTTCTGGATCGTAGAAATGTACCCAAGTCTCATCCATAGTAACAATTCGGTTTAAGAAGTCTACATCGTTTTCAAATCGAGCACAGATCGAACGCGATGCTTCTACCCTTGCACGCTTTTGGTCAACATTCAAACATTTGAGGATCCATTTTGCAGCAATTTTTCTCATGTCCAAATTGACGTGAATCATATGATGAACGCGAACGGTTTGATAAAATCATGTCATGAACTGCATCGATATTTTCGGGGACTTACCCAGAAACTGGCCTTCCCGATCGGTCATCATCTTCAATGGAAAATTTACCTCTTTTGAAGCTTGCATTCCAATTTTGACGGTCGCATACGAAGGACATTGATCACCAAGGGTATTAAGCATATCTTCGTAAATCTGCTTACCTCTTAACCTTTTTAAATACAGGTACTTGATGATGGCTCGATACTCCAATTTTTCGATTTTCACAATTTCGGTGGACATCTTTTTCATTTAATTTATTGCGTGACTCTGGTTTACTTTTTGACGTCAAACTTTACACTGACACTTCTAATAAGTTATTGTTCGTTGCTATGGTAACGCAATATTTTGTTTATGCAAGGAACTGGTCTAGGCTAACTAGATATTAATACATCCTTGTACACTAACGAAAACTTTGTCGACAGACGTGTGAACCATCAAAAGTCGATTCTTCGATTACTATTGCCAACTAAGAGTTAAATTACAAAACAAAAAGAGATTATACAATTACAAACAATCATCAAGAATACCTCGACAGCTGTTCCGTTCATTTGGGACTAAACCAAAACGTTTATTTAAATTTAATTTTTGTGATTGCATTCGTTTTGCACATGTGAGCGCAGACGATTTTATTTGAACATTGTATGAATTATTATGGTTTTTGTCTTTTATTAAAAAAGAGTTGCTTTAATGTTATTGTACAGATACGCTAATGTATTTATGTTATAATTTAAAAGAAAATTAAACCAAGCTTCAGAAATTACACTCCATTTTATTAAAAAGAAGACAATGGTACTTTGACCTCGATGCTGTTTTTTAAATAAAAATAAAAGAGAAGATTGATGTACTGGTACTCCAACGTTTACGTGCTTTGGTCCCGGTTGCTAGTGGATAGGTTTTTCCTTCCGGCTGTTCGATATCTGATACGCTTGAAGGTTGGTTTCGTATTCGAAGATTGAAAAACATTTGCCATGAGTTAACTAATTTTTCATTGGCTTTTTTTTGGTTATTACTTATTGCTTGTATTGGCTTGTGTTAAATTCTGTATTAATTAAATGTGTTTGAACTCAACAACTTAGTTAGGACAAAGAGGTGCTACAAGCACAAGTTAACCAATTAAATTAAATTTAGATTATTTAGCTTTATTCAGTAGATGAACAAAATGTTGTTGAATTAGATTCTAGAATACAAAAAGTAGAATTTGTTATGATAAGTTCGATACTACGCAACTTGCGATTGAACAAAGCTGCGAAAAATCGGCTCTTGATACTTAATATGATGAAAGAAATGATTTTATTGATAAATTTCATTTAAAGGTGGCGAAGGCGCAATCATTATTAAATAGCGTTAAAATGAAAGATGTAAGTCTGTCGGTGTCGCAGGCATGAACTACTTCGGGATCAAATCCGCAGCTCAATGATGTAAAGTTAAACAATACAATAAAGCTACCGGTTATTAATCTACTCCGATACAGAGGCAGTTACAAGGATTGGCTTATGATGTTTAAGATACGTTTGAAAGATTAATCGATTCAAGTAAATGATATTCAAAAATTTTACTAAATGTTTAGAGTTTACGATAATAATAATTAGAAAATAGCTTGGGATTTCCTTTGTAAACCATTACAATAATACCAGAATTTTAGTACACAATTATATTATTACATATTCTAATCGACAGTTTATACAAACACCTTTGTGCTTTGAATGCTTAGGGTCAACATAATAAACCATTGAGATGCTTTATTAATATTTTTAGTTTTAACTAAACTCTATTATAAACCTGCAGAAGAATGGGAAAATGTAAAGGTCAAAAGATGAATTACCATCTTTAACTGAAATGCAACAGTTTTTAAGACAACAAGCTGATCTTGTGGAGTCTGTAGGAATACATTTAAAATTAACTAAAGTTAATAAAGGAATTTTGCGAAAATCAAAAAATTATTTATCTCAAAACAATTCAAGTGTTGTTTGCAATTATTGCAAAAAAGTTAATCATAAAAGGAAAACCACTTTATAACTTTAATAGCTAGGGCTACTTCTTTAGCTCGTCGATTACCAACATTCTATATATTTATGTGTTCAATTCATCATTAATTGGATTGGACCATTGGTCCAGTTGATTATCATAATCTAAAAAGAATAGCGGTGTCATGGTTCAGGCAAGTCCAATGTCCATATTTATTAGATTTTGGCAATGGTCCAATTGATTATCGGTTAATGCTTCAGACAATTTCTATTCAGGTGTCGAAAGTCCATATTCATTTTTTATTAGATTGCGGCATTGGTTTAGTTGATTATCGTGATCTGGAATCCTACTTCCGGTTGTCTTCAAGTGAAGAATAGCGGTGGCATGCTTCAGTCAACGTCTATTCACGTGTCCAATGTCTATATTTATTATTAATCGGGTTGCACCATTGATCCAGTTGATTATCATGATCTGGAAAAGAATAGCGGGGTGAGGATTCAGGTAACTCCTATTCACGTGTCCAAGGTCCATATTCATTTTCGATTAGATTGCGCATTTGTCTAATTGATTATCGTGATCTGGAATCCCACTTCCGGTTGTCGCCAAATGAAGAATAGCGGTGTCATGCTTTAGGTAACTTTTATTCACGTGTCCAGGTCCATATTCATTTTTATTGGATTGCACCATTGGTCCAGTTGATTATCATGATATGGAATCCCACTTCCGGTTGTCGCCATGTGAAGAATAGCGGTTAATGCTTCAGGCAATTTGTATTCATGTGTCCAAAGTCCATTTGCATATCGCAACTTGTCCACTCTTCCCCTACTCTAAATGGGCAAAGCGCAACTGGTCCACTCTTATTACTACTCTAAAATAGTAAAGCACGCGTATCCTAATCGAACTGGATTTGTTGATCCGATTCTAAATGGTTTATTCTTTTTTATTTTGGTTTTTGGGACGACGGACTTTAATATTGTCTTATTCCATTTAATCCAGTACCAGAAGTCCCAACACTGCTCCACATATTTAGAAATATTACGTTCCACAATCCGACCAGCACAACAACAATCGACACATACAGATATTTTTTGAGAAAGAAATGAATTTTGGCGTCGTCATTCCATTATTAAAGCTATTAATTTGATGAGCAAAATGGAAATTGTATAAATAAAGATCATTTTTCGAATTCAAGTTCAATTTTTAGTGTGATCTATTTATTTTAATATAATAATATATTCTGCGAATATGAATTATTCATCATGCATACATTTTGCATTGCATTTATTTTGCATCTGATTTTTCGGATTTGAAGCTCTTCTGCATTATTTGATCTCTAAGGACTTCCAATAGCCCATTTATGATACCTTATTTTCTCAAAGATTAAATAAAAATTATTAGATAATTATAGCCCATTAAATGCATGGATACCAATTGGTTCTTCTTTATAAATGTTTTGAATTTGCTAAATTGCCATTGGATAAAAAATTAGATTCTGTAAAAGAACGTAATCTGTGTTCCAAATGTTTATATGAAGGTCATAAGGTAACCGAATGTAAAGTTAGTTCTTATAATATTTGTAAGCAAGATCATAATCGTCCTTTTGCATTCACCTATTGTACTTTTGTGATGACACAATTTTAAAGTACAGCTTTAGCTGGTAAAGCATCCGATTCATATGTTCTTCTGTCAACAGCACAAGTGCAAGTTTACTGTAATGATGAAAACGTTCACAACCTTTGTACTGTTATCTTAGACAGCGGATTCCAGTCTAATTTTATATCACAAAGGTTAGCTGATAAGTTAAATGTATCGGAATCGTTTTTCAAAATAAATATTACAGGTATGAATCAAAAAGTTTCAATCTTTAATAAGAAATGCTTTGTAAATATTAAAACTATTGTTGATACATTTAAACTTAAATTATCATGTTTAATTTTATAGCAAATTACTAATTTATTACCAAGCAAGGATATAGACATTGCTGAATGGAACATTTCATCAAATATATAATAATTAGCCGATCCTAAATTTAATGTACTAAAGGAAATTGACCTCTTGATAGGTGGAAGTCATTTTTGGAATTTGTTAAGACTAGGTATGATTTTCATTAGGAAGAAACATGCCTATTTACATAATACTGTTTTCGGATACATAGTTGCTGGTAAATTAAATGAATTCAATCCACACACCATTCATTAAATAAATTTTGGTTGATTAAAGAATGTGCTATGAAAAACTTTATTTCTAAAGATGACAAAGAATGTAAAGCTATATTTAAAAAAACATTTCCTACAAATTCTGATGGTCGATTTATAGTTAAATTACCCATTAAATATAATGCAAACAGGTTAGGTGATTCAAAAAATGTAGCTACAAAACGGTTAATGCAATTAGAAAATCGCTTAGCTAAAGATTATAATTTAAAGATAGTATACGATAAATTTATGAATGAATACTTAGTATTGGGCCATATGGAATTATCAAATAATCGTGAGTTGCCATACGTTTCTTACTTCTTACCTCATCACGCAATTATACGCGACAAAAGTCTCACTAGTAAAATTAGGATAGTTTCTAATGATTCGGCGAAGACTACTAGTGGGTTTTCTCTGAACGATCTCCAATACACTGGTCCACCATTAAAAAAGAATTTTTTTCTATTTTGATTAAATTTTATCAATTTGCTTATGTTGTCACTTCAGACATTACAAAAATGTATCGTCAGATTTTAATTCATTCAGATGATATAAAGTTGCAACAAATCATATGGCGTTTCAATTTAATTAAAATTGATTCTTATTCGTTGAAAACGGTGACCTACGGAACCACTAGTACGCCCTATCTCGCGATTAGATGCCTTAAGCAACTTGCAATAGATTTTAAAGATAAATATCCTGTTGCATGATATAATTTTAAGTTCATTTTATGTTGACGATTTAATCACGGGTTTTAATGACGTCGATGATGCCATTCGTGTTTGTAAGGAAATTGTTCAAATTTTAAAGTCCGTTTGTTTTTCTTTTAAAAAGTGGAGGTCTAACAATGAGTGGCTTTTAGATTCCCTTAAAATTTATGATGATCCGATAAGAGTGTTACAGTTAAGAGACAAAACAATTAAAACTTTGGGAATTCAATTGGCTTGTCCATCAGATCAATTCTCCTTCCATATTTCATTTTAAATTATTCTCATATACAGATATTTTACAGTAAGCGTCATATTTTATCAGAAATTTCTAAAATATACGATCCGTTAGGTTTAACCAAAGTACAAACATTTAAATGATTTAAAATATTTTACAATTTCCTGACATGCTGTTATAAAAATTCCAAAAATGATTCAGTTACATGAGTTTTGCGACTCTTCCAATGATGATTACGGTGCTTGCATTTATTTACGTAGTTACGATGGTGCCGATAATTTACAAATCTCTTTGTTATGTGTTAAATCAAAAATTGCTCCCTCTTGTTGGAGTTAAATAGGCAGCGCTGCTTTTATCAAAATTATTGAAAAGCGTAACTGACGCTGTGGTCTGATTTCTTAGTTACTTTGCACTGGCTAAATACTGAACCTTTCAAATTACAAACCTTTGTTACAAATAGAGTTTTTAAATTCAATAATTAACTAAAAATGTTTTGTAATTACGTAAATACCCAAGAGAATCCTGCTGATTTGGGTTCTAGATGTGTCAGCCCTGAGCAATTAGTTTTAAATCAAATGTTGTGGACAGGTACTAATTGGCTTCAATTTTTTGGTCCTAATTAATACAATTTCAAATTTATTCCTGTGCTCAAAGTTTGTAGTGATGAACGGTACTCGGATATGTTTCTAAAATATTATAGTCTTTTAACTTCAAAGAGTTATCGATCCGTTCGTCGTGCCATAATTCCTCTTGTTGAACAATAGACTGCTTATACAACTAATTTAATAATATACTATTTTATAACACGAATATTCTGCTGTCATCGTTTCAAATAATTTAAAATTGGTTGTATACTATAAGTATTATCATGGTATATTTCTAAATCAGAATTAATATCAGAGATATTCTAATCGCTTCTTAATCGAGGAAATTTTTTTCTTGAATCAAGACTAAAACCCCAATTAATTACTGAGTCTTGTCACTCCAAAGGTCATTCTAATACATTTCTCACATTTATAACATCTTTTATGGCGTCGAGTTGTTCAGTGATATTTATACTTGAGTACCAAAAGTATATTTCGTAAAATGATGGATTAATTTTCTGATTGTTTTATCAAAACAGGAATTATCGGATTCTTAATATTTTAACCTCTATTATAATGGACATTGACAGAAGTCAAACAACCTTAAACCTTTACAAGAAAACGCTACAAACTTTATGTTTTTATATAGTCAGTATACTATTGGCGCGGGTAATAAACCTGTCAGAATTATCGAATCTCCCGTATTGCAGTGGCGTAGGTACCTGATACGTTTGGAAAATCATATTTTAGTAGGTAAATATATTATAAAAAAAAAAAAAAAAAAAAAAATAGTAAAAGAAGAAAAAAATCTACCTTGATATGAATTATTATGTGGTTATATGTTATTTATTTTATTTGTATAGTAGATCACATTACAAATTTTACTTCTTACGTATTATATACCATTATTTTGTATCTTGGTATAATACCCACATCTACGGCTATGATTCTCGTTTCGTCAGTACCTGGGCTGATGGCAACGTGTTTACACAGATTAAACTATTGTTCTCAGACCCTAGATGGGTCGATATGCTGCAAGAGCGGCACAATGATCGTATTTTGGTTAGAATTTATTGGTTTTACTTAACCGTAGAAGTACCGCTTTCACAAGAAAATAAAGAATTATTTCAAGCAATTATGATTTATTACTCCGCGCCAATAGTATACAGACTATAGCTACTAACATTTAACAAACATTATCAACTTTTTTGTAATAAAAAAACTGAATATTGAAAGTTGTTTTATACGCTAGTATCTCGTTCCGTATTATCGCGATAATATCCATTTATTAGTGCATTGTGTATGGAAAATTGGTAATTAAAATATTTCTAAAAATGTAAATCTTAAACGTTTATTTTTTAAATATAATTTTTATGTTTATTAAAAGGATTATAATTCATTATAGGAAATTTTATTATTTAATTTTGTGATGATAAACTTTGAACAATTCAAATATATAACAAAAATTTACACATTCTACATACGCTAGAACGTAAAAACTGTTTTTATGTTCTCTTTTAAGAACGTAGTAAATAACAATTCAACGATATAGCAAATTCTATTTTAGCAAGTACTGAATCGTAAAGCAAACTGTTATAAAAATTTCTATCAATAGATACATAAAGAAAGAAAATACTGCTACTAAAACTACATTTATGGTAAATTTTGTAACAGGAGGGGATGTGTAATCGATATAATAAATACAAAACTTCTTTTTATAAAATTTATTTTTGTATTTCAATTAAAATACATTTAAAAAATATATTTAAAAGTTATACGTATTACTTCCACATCACATTGGACTAAATTGGAAATGTTTAAAAACATGTAAAAAAAATTGTATATTTTATAAGAATAAATAGTTATTAGTTTAGGATACATGAAGGTTGGTGATACATATACATATATCTAATACTTTATGAGTGCCTTCTCATTTCTCAGTCCGGCACACTTTCCATCTACGACTCCGAGCACGCAGATCAAAACATTACGATTTCCCGACACATTGTTTTTTGATATATTATATACTTCATATTTTCTGATGTTGAAATTTTGACAAGAAATTCTAAAATCATTTGTCAACAAAATTACTGCTGTTTTGGGTAGTTCGACGGTCCAAATATGAGGTTAAAATTTTTGAGTTATGTTTTTCGATATATAAAGTTTGTTTTACAGCATTATTAATACAATTAAACGGTCATAATGTCCGACAAAATTAGATGCTCTATGTTTTGCAGTCCGACAGCTTAAATAACGATTATGTATTGCTCGGAAAAGCAGCAGTTTTAGAAACTGCAGAGAGAAAAGTAGTTGGATTCGGCAATAGGAATCTACTCACAAAGTATCAAATATATATGTATCACCAACCTCCATGTATCTTAAACTGGTAACTAAAATATTGTAATGGGGAAATTACGCACGAGCGAAAATTTTGTAGGTCGAACCTTGACGAGGTCTACGGTTTTGCCAGTTTGAAAATTCTATTCCATAAGAGTCATAACACTATTTTAAAAATAGAGAAAAATAAATGCTTAAGACTGGAGATACATCTACCACATAATGGCTAATTTAGGGGTATTTTTGTTCAAAGATGACTCGTTAATAAATTGTTGGATTGGTAATTTGTTAATAAATTGATGAAATATCAAACTATAATCTGTGTCATGAATATTTATTTAGCCATAAATGTTAAGTAGTAAAAACACAGCGTCTCAAAGGTGTGCAACTTAAAAGTACCAAATACCGTTTAATAACATAATAGTAAAGTATTTTGATTCATAAAAAATAGCTTAGGATGTAACGAATTATATGTCAAATCAAATAAAATAAAAAAATTTAATTATTTATAATCATTGGAAGAGAGACTCCTTTGTTTGAAATAAAGCTAAATATAATGTATCTATTAGTTTAAAATGGCCGACATGCAAATTGTGTGTAAATGTTGAAGTCAGGAAATTACCATTGTAATCAATCGCAAAACTCTAAAGTTCCGCCTCCGTAAAATAGATGGCACCACTATCTAACTTCTACAAATTCTTAATTTGGCGCCGGAGATTTATCGAGTCTACTAGAATAATAACTCACTTTTGATTTAAGTATTTTTTTGATCTTAGTAAATCGTCATTTACATTTTCAAGAAAAACATAATCGATTATATGCACTATATGTTTAAAACTTATTAAACTGAGTAACTAAAGTATATTTGAGGTTAAATGTCATCGTTATCAGTTTTACTTGCACATATTGCGTTGTTTATTTTAACAAAGAAAATGGGAATATTATGAGTAAGTGAGGTGTTTGTTTGCTATTGTACAACCTCTTGCGAATTTACATCACACAATTTGAGATTTTTATTTTTTATAATTATTGAAGGATCGACTTATGTAATTGCTTTTACATTGTCGACAAAGTTGCTTAATGCGAACCATTTGCGTTGATCGCTAATACCAGTCGACACTAAGTGTCGCAAACAATGATTGTAATATACAGAATTTCCCGTAGGTACAGAAGCAAGAAGATTTGGTGAATCAGTAGGCCCGTTATCTCAAACACAAATCATCTTTAGACTTAAATTTTTCAAAATTATGACTTCTTTGAATTAGGTTTTATTAGACATTTACGCATAATACGTTGCATTTCTAATAAGTAGAAAATGTAATTATTAACAATAGTGAAAAGTTTGATTGTTTGTATTGTTTTTGATTGATTCAATATCGATTATTACTACCTTGGTTGCAATATGTCATAACATATTAAAGTTAGTAACTCGGTTGATACGTTATAATGAAGCAAAAAAATTTTCATCCTACATCAGAAAGTATGATTTTACCGGATTTTCAGAAGAAAGCATTCCTTTCTACAGCTAGCCTGACAAAGTATACGAGAAACAGCTAGCTCAGAAAATAATTTATGAAAAGCTTTCCCGCTAGATGTCGTTACAATAATTATTAAACTTTTATTGTGTGCTTTTATGAAAGTTTTATTATGTATGGTTTTCAGCTTATGATAAATAACATTGCGACGTCAACTGTTTATGCAAATAATTCCGAAACAAATTTACTGTGAGAATGTTTATAAATCAGAACGAGAATAATATACAGTATCACTATAATCGAATGTTAGCATATTTCAGAACGCAACTAATCTAATTTTGAACGAACGGGGAGGATATTTGTTTTCTTAATTGCAATAATCACAGGAACAAATGTTACTCGCTGTTAATCAGTTTTTATGATACATCAACCCCTTCATCGTCTTTTAAATCTAAATGGACCTAAATAAGCAAGCGCATTTACTTTCATATTATCGACAATAACAATATTACCTCAACAACGTACATGCAATCACTGACGCTAGATAAAACCTTTCCTTTATGTCAAACCCAAGTCAAGTCAGAGATGCCCAAGTCGCTTAGAAATGAAAACTTCTTGTGAATGAACTCCATGACGATTTCGCCTCACTTTCTGAACATTCTTTCATCAGCTTCGGTAAATGAAATTGCTATTGCACTTAATTTCAACACGTGCTTTATTTCACCCATTAGTTCTGTTAAAAATGTAAAATAAAACAAAATTAACATTTAAACCCTTGATCTCACTTTAATTCTAAAAGCAAATTTAATTTATTACAAGTTAAATACAAATCTCTTACTACTCACATAAACGCTCCTTAATAAAAATTGAATTTCCTTTTCGAACTATTATCAAAAGCTTACGGACTGGAAAATGACTGTAAACATAAACAGATGTTCTGAAGTAGTAACCTGACCCCTACACCTTGATCTACCCGAAAACATGGCTGCTGACTGTTGCTTTAGTGTAATCTTTGGTTTTAGTGCTTTTCTGTGTTTCTACTACAGAAAATCGAGTGCTCCAGTTTCTGTGTTTCCGGAAACAAAGCACAACGTAGGTTATGTCATAGGTGTTATCTTGAATATTGATTCGTTTGCAATTAGTGTAATTTTTAATAAATTGAGTGGAATGGAAGAAGATTCTATTGAAGAATTGGAGTACTGTACTCCACCTGAAATAAGTGACAAGGCGAAAGAGGTTACACTGGATTTACTACCTGCAAAATCTAAAACCAAATATAACCTCCAGTGCAATCAATTTATTCGATGGTGTGCTACCAAGAAGGTACAAAGATACAGTGAAAATGTCCTTTTAACTTATTTATCCGAGTTGTAACAAAAATACAAATCTTCAACCCTCTGGTCAATTTACTCAATGCTAAAGGGTACATTATTAGTAAAAGATAATGTAAATATTGGAACTTTTACGAAAGTCACAGCATTTTAAAAAAAAAAGTCAATAGGGAACGTTGCTAAAAAATCAAAAATCTTTAATCAAAACGATACTGAATGAAACCTATTTGTTGGTAAAGGTAAGGCTTACTATTATTCAGAATTAATATTATTGAAGGATTGTTTTAGGTCTTATTAATCATTGGGATCTCGAGTACATATCCAAACTAACGAACTCACAAACATGAAGATGGATGATGTTATAGTTAAAGATGATGTTTTAATAATACACTTACAGATGTGAAAACCTATATACAAAAACTTTTACTTTTTTGTAATGTCGAGAAAGAAAAATTTCATTAATGTCATATCCATATGCAAAAATATTTCAGCCTGCGTCTTGATAATATGAATTCTTGACGATTATTTATCAAATATCATGCTGGAAAATGTGCAGCTTTTAATGTAGGACATCACACAATTGAACGATACCTTATGTAATAACTGCTTAATTAAGTCTTCCTAATCTGAAAGAGTATACAGGACACACTTTTTAGAAGGACATCATCTGACACTTTCTGGCAAACTCAGGAGCAGATATCCTAAGCAAGACTCAAAAGGCATGGCGGATTTAAATCCGCCAAAATAATAAAAAGTAGCTATGTTGAAGATTGTATAAACAATAAGATAGGTGTAGTTAAAAAACTTTTAGACAGCATGCATAATCAATTATGGGATAAATCTAACAAGTAGTAGTAGTCTGGGCGCTGTAACTACTGAATCATCAGTCTGAAGAAGCTGTTCCTTTAACTTACACAGAAAAATCATCTTCAGTTACATTTTCTGAACCAAGTACAGTCAAATTTATCCAAGCAAGGTACTTCTTTCCTTAGCTGTTCAATAAGTAATCAACTTTTAACATCAATGTTACAAATAATAATTAAAAAGTATTAATTTGAGTGTTATAGTTATATAGTATGAAACATTTAAGAAAGGGTTGAAGTTAATTAATCGATACCATATTATTGTATTTGCTTTTACTTCAATCTTTATAAATGTTTTATATTTTAAGAAATGATTATTAATTAAAATAAATATTAAAATATTAATATACTAAGTGACATAGAAAGAAGAACACCCAGTAATAATGAATTTATTTGAACAATTTTGGTATACTAGTGTATACGAATTAGATTAGTAAACGATCACAATTTGATAAAAATTAAACTGTTAACTTCTTCAAAAAACTTAATAATGTGTTGCTCCACCACGATGTCTTGTGCACTCATTAACACGTCTGGGCATACTTCTAATGAGGTGATCGATTTCTTCTTGAGGTATCTCATCCCATGCTATCTGTAACTGATGCTGCAAAGCCGCTAGAGTTTGTGCAGGGTGAGGTAAATTGAGTAATCTTCTTCCCATAATATCCCAGACGTGCTCGATGGGCGAAAGATCGGGAGATCTTGGTGGCCAAGGCAACAAAGCAATTTGATTGGCCTCAAAATGAGCCAAAGAAACCCTAGCAACATGAGGTCGTGCGTTGTCTTGTTGGAATGTGCTGTTGGGGATGGTCTGAACATAAGGTACAATATGGGGTCTACGACCTCCTGGATGTAGCGCGCAGCAGTCATGTTACCTCTAATGAAGACCAAAGGTGACCTACTTCCAATAGCAATAGCTCCCCATACCATAACTCCAACTGTGTGGTGCACATGCCTATTCACAGAAAATTGGGGATCTTGTCTTTCACCGCGCCGTCTTCTCACCCTTGCACGACCGTCATGCATACCCAAACAGAATCTGGATTCATCACTAAAGACAATTGAATTCCATTCTTGGTCCCAATTTGCCCGTTCTCTACACCACGCTAGACGATAACGTCGATGCTCTGGAGTCAGTGGTAGCACAAAAGGGGACGGTATGAAAAGAGCCCAAAGGTTCTTATCCGTCTATAAACGGTTCGCATCCCAATCGGTCTTCCATGTTCTTCAAACCACTGGTCCGCAATCGCCCGTGTAGAAGAGAAGCGGTCCCGTAAAGCCAATAGTCTAAGACGGCGATCTTCGCGTTCTGTGGTTCTTCGACGACGTCCTGTACCTCTCGCTCTTCGTGTACGGCCCTCTTGGTTCCATGCCCGAACACAGACTGCCACAGTGTTTAAACTCCGTTGCGTTCTAGCGGCTATATCTCTCATAGACAAACCAGCCTCACGCAATCCCACAATTCTACCCCTATCAAACTCGCTTAATTGCCGAAAATTATGGCGTCTTCGCACTGGAGGCATTGTGATTGAATTAAAGAAGCTCTTTGAAATGCAATTTAAATCGCTTAAATGACAACTGTACTTACAAATGCTTAATTCATTGTTTTAGGGCTACTTAATCGTAAGTGTTTTGAATGAGGTTAACAAAACAACCGCTAGGGCAATATGGCTGAAAAACTGATCGTTTTTATCTTAATATAAACAAATATATTCCCAAAAAAATTTACAAAATATTCATTATTACTGGGTGTTCTTCTTTCTATGTCACTTAGTATACTTGTATTTCTAAAATAAAGTTCATAATAAATTTTTTAATTTATTGCAAACAACATAAACCGATAATGGGGTGTAGGATAAAAATTATGTAAAACCACGGCGGGAAAGTGGCCTTCTAGACCTCAAGAAGTGGCCATATCTTCTTTCGTCCTGGAAATTGACACTTTCCGCCTAGAATACGATATACTATTCCTCGACGATCGGACGGCCGTTGGTATGTAAACAAGATATAAAGATTTTTATAAAACTTTGCACATAGGTTTCATGTATAATCCGCAAATCTGATTATATTTTGGTCTTCTATCAAACCAAAAGAACCGTTAACCTGCATAGATTTTTGAAATCTTGTTATATTTTCAAAAATAGTTATTTTACAAATTGTTTTTTCAAATAAAAAGTAGCGCCTAAATGGTGCACTTTGTGAAGACACTTTATTTTGCTTTATTTCAAGCATCAATTTCAAGTACAAGAAAATATTTTTTATACCTAGCTATTTATAGATAAATATTTCTTTCAAAATATTATTCGCATGAAGACCTTTTATGTTGAATAATGGTATTTCTAGGCGACTAAACGAACTTCCCTGATTAGATGTATAGTTTGTTTCAAGTTATTTATAAAGATTAGGTGTTTTTTGATAAGCAGGAAGTAGTAAAGGGTACGAACATTTCATTACAGTAATTTAATTTAGTTTTATTAGATTTCAATCTATATACTAGTATATATATTAGAAATAACTAATGGAAATAGCGTTTAAAATAAACTTGTTTGTTATTTTAATAATTATTGTATATTTCTTTTGACGCAAGTGGGGCAACTTTGTGGATACTGTAAATGTAAAGTAAATATCGATGTTCGATTTAAATTTACCGTACTGCATTTTAGGAGAGAAAATGTTTTTCTTTCTTTTTTTCTATAATTGGAAAGACACTTAAGAAAAAATTAAATTCTCTAAAATCAAATGTTGAAACAACATCTTACAATATGGAAACTAGTAGAAGTGTGTGTAGGTTTAACAGACGTCGGTGGCGTCAAAGTCAAATTAATCTGACAATTAAAACAAATCCGCGTAGACCTTGACGATGAAGTTTCCCCTTACATTTTAAATTGACAGATTAAAATATTATAGTTACTATTACAGAATATTATATCATATAACACTCTGTTAGAACAAAAATTTTAATATTGATTTATGATCAAAAATATGTTGTTGCTGAAATAGTATTTGTGACGGTATTATTTCACAAATAATTGAATTATAGACCAATTTCTCCTACAGTATAGACAGCCGTGTTTACACTCATGCGTTTGTATAAAATCTATGTTAAATCCACAATGATTTATCTTCATTTGCTCTTAAAAGTTATACTTCATTTCCTATTTGCTGACCGCCGTGAAAAGGTGTACATGGAAAATGTTGTCTAAAATTGAACAATTAGACATGTGCTTTGTAGTATCGATTGAATTAAAATATTTGCTATCACGGGTTCTATCAATTGCAGGCATCTTTTTCTTTTTTTGTGGGTTTTCCTTTGGTTTCTTCTGCTGGTCACTGCAGACGTACTCCGTTTTAATTAATCAATGGATCTTTAATTCTGGTTATGTTGGCAAGGATGATAATCCGAAAATTATAATATATCGAAGTGGGTCTGGTATTATCACCAACGTTGGAATTTCAATCTACCTTGAGACCGCATTCTGGTCAAGGACACCACCTAAGATAAGCCTGTTATCTGGTTCTTTGTGAGCAGCCCAGTAACTGTTTTCAACGGAGTCTATTTTTGTTTTCCTTTTCTTCATTGGATAATGAAATATTAGGATACGGAAGCTGTCACATCTGCCGATTAACTGTCGAACACCGAAGACTTTCTATTTATACAAGCTAAGTTAATTCTTTTATGCATGTCATTCATAAATGTTGTCGCGTTCTATGTATACGTATCGCGGCCGTGAGTTTAGCAACGTACCTTTTTGGCGCTGTATAGATAATTTTGTGAACTAGAAAGATCTTTCCAAGTACTTGACTAATTTTGTGCGCTTTGAAATTATTTAAATAATCGGCCAAAGTCCGGTACTCTCCGTAATTGTTGTCAAGTACATTCCGAACAATATTTGCCACGTAAACTCGGTGAACCGCTTGCATGGAAAAATCGGTGCTACAACTGTCAAAGGTGTATAATACGCTAACCTATTTGGGGCGTTTGTGCCTCAAATTATTATTCGTGCCTTAACTCGCTCTCGTAAATTATTATTATTTTATAACTATATTTTGCTATTAAATCTAAATGATATTATCTATTGTTGTGTTTCTATGTGTGTTAATCGAAATCTAATCGCTATAATAATATACATATTTCTATCAACGTACGGTTTGTTTCTGAGTCTATGAGTTCCTAGTGACTCTAGAATAATCTTATGCGAAATCCTAGGTGGTGCCTTATAAATTCTTCGTAGAGTGTAGAAGCCTTCATTTTGAACGATTCTTAATAAGCCCACGACCACTGCCGACTAAGAGGAGCTGCCGGCCAGGCCTTCTAGCACTGCTATATTTTTGAAGTTTGTTTACAAATAAACCGTAACATATTTAAAAAAACCTTTCTTCGTCTGTGTGTCTTTGTCGTCTTCAATAATTTTCAAAGGCTAAATGTATCAACTTTATAGTTGGACTCCACTTTCTGATGTTCCCAGTTGTCGATGTGGAAGTACTAATTCAATTTGGGTTGTACTTTTTGTTATTTCAGGGAATTGGTCAGTTTTCTAGTCAACAGTTATCAAATATCTAAAATTATGTTTGCTCCAGCGCCGCGGAGAAGTTCGCACGGGGATTATTTCGAATCCTTTTTGCGCGCCCTACATTTTTGGTTCTTACTATCAACCTAGAAAACTTGATACTTGATACTATCTAAAGAAAAAGTGTTATAAGTTTCCCACAACTCGAAAAATGTCGATTCAAAGTGAATCCATTCGTTTCTGAAAAACTATTGATTGTAAAATTTGAAAAATACATTTTCAAGCTTATATCACGAAAAATTTCGGTTTTCGAAGTTGGTCGAGAGGACTAAAATATAGCGCGCAAAATCCTCCGAAAAACGATCACTATCGCTTGTATAGGCACAGCATCGGAAGTTATTGCGAATCAAAGGAAACTAACTCTTTTCATGATTATGAAGGGGGTCGGTATCCCAAAAATCAATACTTTAAAGTATGAAATGGTTTACAATAATCGTGTTCTGATTCTTGTACAGGGTGTCAATATAAGGAAAATCGCCGACCTTATCTCTAGTAATCCCATGGTTTTAAGAAATTTCTTTTATTGGTAAAATATTTACAACGTGGTGTAATACTAATTAGTAATTAAAAACATTATAGAATTTTACTAAATTAAGAGAAACATTGTGGTTTACAAACAATTATGATTATCAATTGTTATATTATAGTACTTAAAAATTATGATTATTTTTCAATAAAAAAATCAAATTTATCTTAGAAAATGAAGTAGTGAAACCAAATCAACGTTAGCTATTTGTTTGACCAGTGACGAAATTTTTTGTAACGAATATTGGGTTACGTGTTTCATCTTAATTACCCATAAAAAATGTTGTTTCTTTAGAGTTATTTATTAAGCCATTTTGTTCCTATCCAGAAAATATTCTAAAACTTAATCAAGAAGGTGAATGTCCTGTCTAATTTTCTTCTGATATTCTTTCGTATCTGGCCACAAACGTCAAAATCATTGAGAAAAAGCAAATTCATCGAATTCAACTTTATACTTTAGCGAATAAAAGTTTTCTTCGTTATTTTATCATTAAATAAATTAAAAAAAACGACATTTTTTGAGAGCCATCTCGATACAATCATCGAAAAGAATACCAAAACAATCTGACAAATGACAAAAATTTTACTTATCGTAACTAAGTCACAAAGCGTTTAAATTTACGTAACCAGTTACGAAAAGTGAACCATTTCGACACTTATTTTATGTTATAAAAATTTATGTCAAACTTAAAAAAGTTTTTTTTTTTAAATTAAGATAGCTGCGGTTAATGTCAATCCAATTTAATAAACTTAGACACAATGGGCAGAGCTTTTCTCATTCAATCAATTACATTTTAATGATTTATTATTTATTTGTTCGTATGGTTCATTATTTTTCATGATTGGGTTGTGATGTAAGTGTAATGTATCATGCGCCAAAAAGATCAGTATAAACTTGTATCTAGTGCTGACGAAACCGTGGGCGATTGTGAATTGTTTCGACTCGGCAAAGCGTTTGCTTAAAACTACCAAAACAAAAAAATGCCAACCCCTGACCTACCTTAGTATTTATATACCGTGTACCCCACGGAAAAGTTGAGATAGTAATTTACTATGTTAAATTATAAAGTAATGTATATCTTTTTTTTTTGGCAAATTTAACACAATACAACATTATTTATTAAGAAAAATGCCAACAGTTAATTGTAACGACATGTGTGCGTTTAACGTGTATCGCTATCTAAGCCAACAGCTTTAATGCTTGAAACGTACGTGTGTCGATAAAGCCAAGTAAAAATTGTCAGAAGCATAACACGCAACGAAGAACACCTGATGCCGCATTTCGCTCTTGGTTATGACTCATCAGAGTGTATACTTAAGTGCGGTGATCAAGACGGCGGTTGGTCTTTTTAAACTCTCGTTAGACAATAAACATAAGCAAAATGTGTTCACGACATCTGTGTGCTGGGCCGTATGAGTTTAGTTTATACTAATCATACGTGTCATCTTTAACAGTCGTAAACCACATTTGTACTTATTTATGTTGATAGTTAAAATAGAACAAATTAATGTGATAATAATGAGTATTCAAAGCGTAATTTGACTAAATAAGCATTGATGTAAGTGATTTTTTATAAATTTTTATTTATTAAGCAAAATAATTTTTATGACAAATGTTTGCACCGAGCACGTGCGATTCTAAATTTTACATACGTTTTACATCTCTGCCCGCAAAAATGTGAACGTAAAAAAAGTTCCTATAATGAATCATTTGTGTTTTATTACTTTACTGCCGATTTTTGTTACTTTAGTGACGACTTCGGAAAAAAGATTGTTGAAGTGTATTCGCCACTTTATTTTATAAGACAGAATAAAAAGTTTAAATAAAATTATTGTAGATAACAATATAATTGCATTTTGACTAATTAAGCAAAATAAAAATTTAAAAAAAGTTTTATATTATTACTGGATGTGCACTTTTTCAAAACCACTTACAGAAGTAGGTTTTAAAGCTGTGGGATTATTAGTTTCAGAGATATGACCTGCAGATGATTTTTATTTTGACACGTGTCTGCACGTTGAATAGTATATGATATATTTAGAAAGTTGCAAGTTTGGTGATTTTATGGTAGAACGTTTTTTGGTATATGTATTGCATAAATAAGCAAACATACTTTGAACTCACGCGAATTGATTTATCATAGTACAATATTAAGGGTGTGTTTAAGCAAGTGCCAGTGAAGTCATGCAAAGCATTCTCAGGAACAATTCAATATAAAATATTTAATATGAAAATGTCAATAAATGTTAAAATTAAAGCTATAAAACTAATATTTTAAGAAAAGGACATATCGCTTGTTGATGTTAAACCACTTGTAAGTACTTAGTGTGGGTTATACGTAAAGTAATAAATTGTGAAAATTTAATTTAAATTGTATATGTTATACTACAAGAAATAAATAATACTACTCTAAATTTAATAGATTATTTATTTGCACTTTTATATTATAATGTGTAATTAGTAAACAAATAAAAGGTTTTTACTACTAAAAAACTTAATCTTACTTTTTATCTAATTCTTCTTAAATTAAAAAAAAGAACACGTTTTAAGACTAAATATCTACTCTACATTCTAAAAATACTAATCGTATACCCACATCATCTATAAGTTGTAGCTTCTGATTTTGTAATCGAAAGTAGTATTTGCTTGGAGCTACACAAGTTTCTTATGTATTCATAAAAATTTAAACTATTTTAATAGTTAAATAATGTTAATTTATTATAGTTTTGCATTAAGAATCACCAAACCTAACTTTCTTCTCTATAAGGCACAAAGTCAAAAACATTTAATAACAATTTATTTTCTTCTGCTGCTGTAGTAGTTAGAGATCATTAAAATTTAATTTTGAATTTGTGAAGTATGTAATACCTGAGTTATAAATAAATAAAATATTTACTTACTGTTTCTAACATCAAAATAACATAGACATTCAGGAAGTGCTTCCTTTCGCATACCTATAATATGTTGAAAGTTAATTAAAGAATTCAATTTTGTTGAGTTACGAAATAATCTTTTATTAACATATTGGTTTATATGGATATTATAAAGATCTTTAATTAATCAATAATTATTCAAGAAGTATTATAAATATATGTATGCTTTTTACTATAATAGTAGCCTACAGTACAACTGCTTGATATGATATACTACAATATCTGTTCTAACAATCTACATAAATTGTGAAGCGATTATGTGCTAAACTTATCAAATGTATATTTTATTGGATGATATTATTATCATCGCGTTGTGGTCAGTTATTTACAATAAAAATACACAGTTAGAAACCTATTCAAGTCCTATTCATTTTTTAATACAGAGATTTGAACATATCAAAACATATGTGAAATTAGGTATATACTTTATATTCTATTACTTATTTGCGATGAAAATGTTCCTATGATTACGTTAATGTGCGTTGAGTGAAAAATTGTATTAAGAGGCACGAGGAATTGATTAATAAATTGTGGTAATTTTCATTTTTTTTTAATTTTAAGAAATTGTGTGAAACATTTTTAACTGTTTTCTAAATCGATCTTCCAATAATTTAAGCTAGAAGCGTATAAATATTGTTAAAATGTGGTAGAAAGTGACATATGAGTCTTTACTAGTTAGTAGTAAAACTGAAAATTGTTTTACAAATTATGCTTCTAACTTAACTGCTTACTTATGTAAAAATTCTAATAATTCAGGTACCTACGAGGATGTATTGATATCTAGTTAGCCTAGACCAGTTCCTTGCATAAACAAAATATTGCGTTACCATAGCAACGAACAATAACTTATTAGAAGTGTCAGTGTAAAGTTTGACGTCAAAAAGTAAACCAGAGTCACGCAATAAATTAAATGAAAAAGATGTCCACCGAAATTGTGAAAATCGAAAAATTGGAGTATCGAGCCATCATCAAGTACCTGTATTTAAAAGGGTTAAGAGGTAAGCAGATTTACGAAGATATGCTTAATACCCTTGGTGATCAATGTCCTTCGTATGCGACCGTCAAAATTGGAATGCAAGCTTCAAAAGAGGTAAATTTTCCATTGAAGATGATGACCGATCGGGAAGGCCAGTTTCTGTGTCAGTCCCCGAAAATATCGATGCAGTTCATGACATGATTTTATCAGACCGTCGAATTGGGCTAAAACGGATATCTGAAGCACTGAATATTTCATACGAACGCGTTCATCATATGGTTCACGTCAATTTGGACATGAGAAAAATTGCTGCAAAATGGATCCCCAAATGTTTGAATGTTGACCAAAAGCGTGCAAGGGTAGAAGCATCGCGTTCGATCTGTGCTCGATTTGAAAACGATGTAGACTTCTTAAACCGAATTGTTACTATGGATGAGACTTGGGTACATTTCTACGATCCAGAAACAAAGCAACAATCGATGGAATGGCGACACTCTGGTTCTCCAAGACCTAAGAAGTTTCGTGTCCCAAAATCTGCTGGAAAAGTTCTTGCTTCAGTTTTTGGGATTGCCATGGAGTAATCATGATTGATTTTTGGATAAGGGTAGAACAATAACTGGAGATTACTATTCGACATTACTGACCACTCTACGGGAAAATATTAAAGAGAAAAGACGCGGAAAGCTATCCAAAGGTGTTTTGTTTTTGCAGGACAACGCCCCTGCACACAAATCTCATGTTGCCATGCAAAAATTCGTGATTTAGGGTTTGAATTACTAGAACACCCCCTTATTCACCCGATTTGGCTCCGTCCGACTATCACCTCTTTCCTCAACTGAAAAAAGTTTAAAAGGTCGTACATTTTCTTCCAACAAGGAGGTAATAGAAGCTGTGGAGGTCTGGTTTGCAGAGCAAGAAGAAAGGTCTAGAGACGTTGCAGGTTTGCTGTAATAAATGTATTCAATTAAGAGGAGAATATGTTGAGTAATAAAATATTTTGACATTGAAATTTTGTTTGGTTCTATAGTAGGCTAAGAATTTTTCAATATATCCTCGTATATAAAAAAAACACGAATTACCTACTTTTATAAAAATCGTATGTGTTTTTGGTATATAACGATTACAGAAAAATTGATATAAAACTTAACCTAAAAGTGAAAAAATAAAAGCGTTATAGAAAAAATTCAATATAAGTTGTAGAAATAGTATTGACTACAAAATTTGTTTTCATAACTTTTTTTATCTTTATGTTTATGTTGTATATTGATAATTATTTGTCAGTAAAAAATTTCGAATATCAGGATATCAGGTTTATACGACATTTTTTAATTGTTTAAAAAATACTATAGTTAGTTAATTAAACAATAATTAAAATTTGTTTAAACCACTTGACTGATTTTACTATACTTTACTATAGTCTACATTATAAGGTACATTTCAGCTAAAAAAATAATTTGAACACAGAAATAAATGTAAAGTTCATTACTTAAAATGACTATTTTCAATAATAATACCTAGAATGACTGTCAGTTTGGCAAAGTTTGATTAAAAATGCTGATAGTACATTAAGGTTATAAATTATGCACAAAACTTCACTGATCTATCCTCTTTCGAATGAGTTCAAAATTAAAAAATATATACTTATAATTTTGGCTAACAATAACTGACTTCTTTCCCAGCCTAGGTCGTCCACTGCTGGACATAGGCCTCCCTTAAACCCCTCCATTTGTTTCTGTCCTGTGCGATCTGGATCCAATTTCCTGCAACTCTTTTAACATCATCGGCCCATCTTGTTGATGGTCTACCTCTGTTTCTAAATGCGTCTTGCCTGGGTCTCCATTCAATCATTCGTCTTGTCCATCTCTCATCTTTAAGTCTTGCCACGTGTCCCGCCCAGTTCCACTTCAGCTCAGCTATCCTCAACACAGCATCTTTCACCTTTGTTCGCTGCCTAATTGTGGTGTTTGGTATTTTGTCCCTAAGTGTTAATCCTGTCATTGACCTTTCCATTGCCGTCTGAGTTACTCTTATTTTCTTTATGGTTTTCTTGGTCAATGTTAGTGTTTCAGCCCCATAAGTGAGAACAGGGAGCATGCACTGATCGAACGTTTTCCTCTTCAGTCATGTTGGGATATCTGATTTAAAGATGTTGTTGAGCTTACCGTATGCTGCCCATGTTAAATTGATCCTCCTCTTTAGTTCGTGGGTTTGGTTATCTCTCCCAATGGTTAACTCGTGTCCCAGGTATTAGTATGAGTATACATCTGCCGAAATGTTATCGCTCAAGACCAGGTTTGTCATATATTTTGTCTTTGTATAGTTTATGTCCAGCCCGACTTTCTTTGAGGTAGCTTTGAGTTCTTGTAGCATTTTGTTTGCTTCGTCTATCTTATCTGTGATTAGGACTAGATTATCGGCAAATTTTAGATGGTTTAGTAGTTCACCATTGATGTTAATTCCACACTGTTCCCAATCTAGGTTTTTGTACATATATTCTAAGAGTGTCGTGAATAATTTAGGATATGACATCTCCTGTCTTACCCCTTTTTCTATTCGAAATGTGTTGGTGTCTTCGTGTAATCTTACTGATGCGGTTGCGTGGTTATATATGTATTTTAGTAAACCCGTGTATCTGGAGTCTATTCGGCATTGCGAAGAGCATGGAAAAGTTGTTGCTGATTTATCGAATCAAATGCCTTTTCATAACCTACAAATATCAGCATTAGAGGCTTGTTATATTCTACGCATTTTCAATTAGTAGTTTAAGTACTATTAGGTGATCATTCGTACTAAATCCTATTCTAAATCCAGCCTGTTCTTTTGGTTGGTATAGGTCAAGTTTTAATTATACAAATTGTTTTGGATTATTTTAAAATTAAAAAAAAAAAAAAAAAAAAAAAAAAAAAAAAAAAAAAAAAAAAAAAAAAAAAAAAAGTTTTGATATTACTAGACTAGAGACTTGAAAAACATGATCAATTGGACAAGTGCAATAATTGAACGCATGACAATTGGACGCTTGAAACAGTGGACGCTATCGACAATAGTACACTTGCAACAATAGTTTCTCCCTTATTACTGCTTCGGGCGACAATGCGCTATATCTCTATTACGGGAGCGTCTAAACATCACCCTTAAACTAGAAAATATCAGCAGCATTCTTGGATCCGTAGTTGATAACAGCGAGATGACATTTTTTACTGACACACTGGTTTTTCCTGAATTGAAAGTAAATTAATTTTTTTTTGTTTTCAGGTCATAATTTAGTTCAATAAATTAGCAAATTAAAATTGAGCAATAAATGCTATACGTACCTACACTGAAATATATATAGTGTTTATTTAATGTAAACAATTATTTTACAATAAAGAAAATTTGAATATTTCTACTGCAGTTTGAATGTATTATGTTTACTTGGTTTACTGCAATTAAACATCGCTGAATAAAGCTCAGAGAGAATATTTACGCAGATTTCCTAACCGTAAAGTTCCTCATACTATTTATTACAACCTATCGCAGGATTGTCAAAACTGGGAATGTCTAAAAAGTTGAACGTCCTGGAGCTCGTGAAAGTAATAACGTCGATGAAAAGATTTAATGAAGTAGAGAACGATCCCACCACTAGCACGACATTTGTTAAGAAATTTTAATTTTGACGTCAAAGATCAAACTTTCTTGTTCAGAATTTTATGGACGGATGAATCACAATTACACGAGAGTTTAATTATGGATATTATTATTGTTGCTCCTTTAAACTTTAGTTAGTATGGGTTCCTTCAACAAAAAGGTCTTCCTTGAAGAAACAACAAAAGAACACGATAATTTAAAAGCGTCGACGTTTTGCCAACCAAAGGTGTTAGCTTCTTCAAAATTTAGAAATAAAAGAACTAACTCCATGGCGTCGGTCATGGATCCTCTGTATATACAAATTACTATACTTATCAAAACAACGAGTGTTAGGGTCTTAAGTATTACACATCGACTCTGCAATTAAAATTCTCGGCGATGTGGGCAGAGTCAACATTGTGTCCCCAAAAAAATTCGACGTTGTGTCCCTTTGTCTCGCGATGTGAGCGATGTTGGTATAGTGTCCGTCTACGATGTAGACAGAGTCGGCATTATGTCCGGCGCAGTGTACCTAGTCGGCGATATGGAAACGAAAAATCGTGTCGGCATTGTTGTGGGCATTCGGCGAAATGTCTTATCTTATTAAAAAGAAGTTTAGAAACAAGTTCATTTAATAGGAAAAAAAAAATTTTTCTTCTAACCTACTTTGATACAATTTAAAAATAATTGTGCTCATTTGAATGGGGATAAATCAGAAGAGTTTTGTATATAATTGGTACGCTTATTGTACATTCAAAATTTTGAAATAAACATTTTCAAACTTAACAGTCATTATAAGTTTATTAATAAAAACTAAACTCTTAAGGACAGGTTGGTGGCCCTTGGTCACTAAATCTTGAAACGTTTGTTCCGTTTGATACCCGTGTTAATTTTTCTCACTGACATCGATTACTGGTACCCTCACCAATTTGCAATACTCTTCATTATGTGATGTATGAAGTGTTAAAATGTTGAAGACTTTGAGCAATTAATTGTTATTGTAAATGTTGAAATGAGAAAATGGTGGGAGCACCAGTATAGAAAATCAGTGTCGTTGCTAACTGGAACCATTTATTTTTGGGTTTTGAGCAACTTATCAAAGTTGCTAAACAATATCCACCTTTTTCATGTTATGTCGCATAAATCCCTATATTGCTTTGGAGTAATGGTCGAAATCAGAGCATAAATTTGCATTTAAGTTTGGACGTTTTGTAAAGAAAGGATGGGGCACAGGAAGGCAGGTTTGGTTCGGAAGGGAAAGTTTAAGAAACCCAAGAGTAATAATAAAAAAGCCAAAAGACAAACAGCGTTGGATGCTTTGAAGAAAAGGGCGCTAAGACAAGTGTCTAATATAGTCTATAAGCAACCTTCTCCCATTATTCCCAAAAGTGAAATCAACTTTTGTCAAAATGAAGATTGTGATAATCCTGATCTGGTACTTGTGGAAAAGAACATAAAAGCTCATAAATCTGCAATGCATGAATTGTGGGGACACCTATTCCTACAACCCGGAAGATGATTCTGATCTCACCGTAAACGAATCATTACTTTGGAGGCTTTTTGTTGGAGGAAGTACATACCAACAGGTCCAAACACTGTGTACCACGTTGGAAATCAAGTGCCGTTCCTTCAAAACGTTTCAAAAATCAGAAGATACGTTTTTCAATTTCCTGCAAAAAGCTGCACGTGAGGCTTTAAAGAAGAATTGAGAAGAGGAACGAAAGTTGGTTATAGAGAGGGGGTAGTTTATGATAATTGAGGGCAAAAAGATAGCGGTCATTACTGTGGTGGTAGATGGAAGCTGGTCGCAAATTGACGTATGGTCACTCCTACCACTCCAAAACCGGTATGTCTGTTATCATAGGGGAGCGAATAGGAAAATAAAAACTGCCAACAGTGCAAGATAAACAAGAACAAAGGTACTGAAAAGAACACGTTTGCGTGAAGAATCATGATGGTTCTTCTAATTCAATGGAAAATGCCATAATAATACAAGGTTTTAACAAAGCATCACTTTCTACAACTTGGTCTATAAGAATGTGATTGGTGATGATGACAGCTATGTATTTTATGAAACGTACGACAAAGTCAGTTATCCTGGTGTCACAATTAGAAAAATAGAATATGTTAACCATGTAGTGACATGTCTCCATAAGGCATTGGTCAACCTCACATCTCAAGTGAAGCATACTTTGGAACACATGAAGATTGTGAAAGGAAAGATTGTGAAAATGTACACTGCCTTAGCGTCAGCCATAATGCACAATAGTCAGAATCAAAACAATGCCAGCAATCCAACAACCTTGAGACAAGATGTACTTGAACATAAGCAATTATGAACTTGGGGATCATCGTTGTTGTAATGTCTGCTTCTTGTAAGTGGAGCAGGAAAAAACTGATTCCCAAGTTTAACACCAAACCAAATCGTTACAAGCTTTTCAACTACAACGCTCCCAATTATGGTGGGATCTCAAACACATGTTTGATAATGTTGCCAACAAAGCTGAACGCTACCTACATCTCTCATAAAGAAGAATGTTAATAAAAAGAAACGGGCAATGGCCTTGAAGGAAAAGAAACGTGACTCTGATGGCACTGAGAAAGATAAGTTTGCAGTAAACGATAATCTTTATGGCCCCAAAACGTCGGACATCGTTCTGGAGATAAAAAATCATGTACTTTACACGACGAAATGTGAGGAATTTCTCAGTACTCTGTTTGTACTCCCAGAAGATAGAGATTCGATTGCGGATCCAACGCGTGAACCAACTGATTCCACAAGTGACACTTGGTTCTTATAGCAAAAATATCGGAATGATGTGTTGCCGAAAGGAACGACAAAATTCAAATGAATGGAAATGTAATAAATATAATTGATTGCTATCCAAGAGATTATCAGGAAATTATAAAATTTTGGTCGACTCCAACCTGTCCTTAATGCTGTATTTTTCAATTTTTAATGTATTCAAATTATTCCATTCAGTTGAAATATACTTGATAATAATATAACGATGGAGATTATAACTAGAATGAGTCAGTTGGTTTTTGAAAAATTTTAACACATTCCCCAGGAACTACTATCTTTTGAAAAAGACTGAAGAATTGATGTATCTCAAAGTCCATTAAAGTTAAAAGGAACATGTTCACGTTGTTACAAACAAATAAAGCTCAAAGGGTTAAGTAGCAAATTATTTTAATTAGAACGAGGCGTTAAATTACTCCTTCATGTACACTCGGCTACCCTTGCTTGTCGGTACGCGTCGTAGGTTGAAGAAAAATAAGTGATCATACACGAAAGCAGGTCTTAATTAATTAATTGTTTTTATTTCGAATTATGAATAATTCCGGTGGGGCGCCACTGGTTCCAAGATAAAGACAAACCATCGCATCGGTTTGAACCAGAGATCCCCGATAGTTGTAAAATTCGTACGCTAAATTAAAACAACAAGAATCTACACGTAAAAATAGAGTGTTATTTATTTTTGCGATTGAATTCAATAAAACGATTACACAAGCACAAAACGAAATCACAGTTTTTAATTCGGCGAGAATAATTCTCACATAATACAAGCGCAAGTATCGTCAAAGCTGAATGGACGCTACGTTCAAAGGACAAAATTTGCGTAATTCGCGCGAGCCATAATCTTAACGTCGCAATGTGCGTAATCTAAACTTTTACAGAATCCAGCCTAAAATGGAGTTGTAACATAAACCCGTATAAATAACGTCTAATTTGGGTTCACAATACGTGGTAGCAAGCTGTTCGAGAATGTGTGACTCAAAGTGATTGCACAAAGAGCAGGCGAAAATCGTAATTTTACGGAAGTCATCAAGCGGTGGAGATCTTCGTTTCTTCTGGAAGGAAATAAACACTCCAAAGTCCAAGCTTGTGTCTGCTTCATGACCTTCGAACCCAAATCGTCTTGGCTTGAATGCATTACTTTTTTTTTTTTCGTTAAAGCTTTTGGCATACAGTAAACTCAATTAAAGACTAGTGATACGTTTACCCCCAGAAGGTCGTCTAAAACGAAAATGAGAAGAACGTCGGTGAGCATCGCTTCTTGCAAGTGGGTGATAAAAACTTACATTGTTAACCGGGAAGAAATGAAAATCTTTTCTCAAGATTTAGCAATCTAGCGGTCTAGTCAAGCATTACAACTGAAACATAAACAACCGACTCCTGCCCTAAGAAATAGGAGAATGTATGGCCGGATTAAAGAATACTTGCATGTTCCAAGCACTAGAGACTAGATATCATTGGGATCGAAGATCATCGAGAGGTAGACATAGAAATGGCACCAGATTGGGTCCCCCTACCACTAATTATGGCGTGACGTAACCTCAATGAGAAAGTTAATGGACCGCCATCTGTCGGCGCTCGAAAGAAACACAAAAGAACATTTAGTATTGAACATAGCAAATAAGAACGCGTAACAACTTACGCAGTTTCCTTGGCGAGGGTTTGCTACAAATTTTAAATACATAAGCGTTTTATGATCCGTATTAATACCACTTGTGATTCAGTTGGGTGTCCGTGATCTTTTATCTTTATTTTAAGGAAAACGTGCTATAAACTGGTATAAATAGCTTGTTAAAACACATTGGATGAGGTACATAAGTCAAAATTATATTGAATAATGCTAAAATTACAACAGTCAACTTTTTTTTTTAAATGACACCCTGTATATGTATTGATGAATTCTTCTAAAGCATTTTCTTCTCCATGGACAGACATAATAATACTAATTATAATATTTTTTTAGAAAAATAGTGTAGAGTAATTGAATACTCCCCTATATCTTTTCCTATTAGGATCAGTTACCAAACAGTTCAGCTTAGCATTTCAAATTGTGCTCCAATAACAATTAAAAGCCATTTGCAGAACCCAATATCTTTTTCTACTTGAATTTTGGGTAACTTACACTAAGAAATGTGGTAATAAAGTTTTTCCAATTGCGTGATATAATAATTTTATTATTCAACCTAAACGAGTTGAATAATATTTACGCAGCGCACTATACAAGGTTTTCAAACTTAAGTCGGCACTATTGCTAACTTTGTTGATATTAGAGCTGCAGGGTCGGTTAAATAGGCAAACTAAAAGCATTTGTTTCGCTCATCACTATGGTGAAAACAGAATAAAATCGAACATCGCGTTCGCGAGTTATTCCAAATTGTTCCATTTTGCAAATGGAACACTGTATCTAGTATTATCAATCGATAGGAAATTAAATACTGAATAAAAAGTGTTCTATTATTTTTATCCTAAAGTCAAAAAATGACAGAGCTATTGATGATTTTTCAAATAAGTTTAAAGTGGCTGTGATTTTATAAACTACAATTGTTTGTTGTATAAATGTCATCAGGATTAAAATATCAAATTGAAGTTTCACTAGTAAACAGTTTACAGCAACTAAAAGCGTTTACAGGCAGGCTCAAAATGTTTAGACCAAGAGAGTATGACGTTTTGAGCATCTAATTTAAGTATTTCTTTAATGTTCACAGAATAGAATTAAAATAAACCATATCCTTTCGCTTCATAAATATTTTCTCTTTTTTTATTTCATTTACCACTTCTGCTAGATATTCTTCCTAATTTCTACTATATGGTAAGGCAAAGTTATAACAAACACACCCACATAACAATTTGAAAAATCATCAATAGCTCTGTCATTACATTGTACTTTAGCATTTTGACTTTAAAGATAAAAAATAATGGGACACTTTGTTCAGTATTCAATTTTCTATCGACTGAGAACTATTGTATACAGGGTGTCCCATTTGAAAAAATGGAACAATTTGACATAACTCGCAAACGTAATGTTCGATTTTTTTCTGTTTTCACCATAGTGATGAGAGAGAACAAATAACTACTAGTTTGCCTATTTAACCGACCTGCTAGCTATTAATATTAACAAAGTTAGTAATAGTGTTGACTAAGTTTGAAAAACCCCTGTATAACTAAGTTTACTATATTTAGCAATTTTTTTTTACATTTATTAAATTAATAATGGAATTGGAAAAAAAAATATTATATTAAATTCGTTGTATAAAGGGATTTATCGTTTCTCGCTCCGCTCTTCTTGCCATAATGGAACATAATAGACTTCTTATACAACTAATTTAATAATATACTATTTTTTAATTTAGGTTTCATAAATCCAATGTATGTCTCCTAAAAAATTTTTAAACATAGTTAATACGAAAACAACATCAAAAAGTAAAGCTTCATATATTTCAATTGTTTTTATGGCTAATATGATTTTTGCTCAAAAACTTTACAATACAACTGAATAATTTTTTACTTTGTTTATGGAGAAGAAAATAATTTACAAAATTTGTCAGAAAATATACAGGGTGTCATTTGAAAAAAATTTACTATTGTAACTTTGGCACTGGTCAATGTACGTAATTCACTGACTTTATTTAACATAAAAATATAAAGGTTTATAAGTATTTTTACAGAAAAAATATAAGAGACCACCAACGCCAAACTGAATCGCCCGGTATATCGAAAATCAGATTAAGCGTTAGTCATTTATCGTTGTCGAAGATGCGCTGAATACAGGGTGTGGCGCGAAGAGTTTTGATTAAAAGTAATGGCGGATAGAGAAATGTTAAAAATCTGAAATTACGAAGCTATAGGTTTTCGATGACGCCGAGTTCAAATATAATATTGTCCTTAATGTGGCACTTCCGGTTATACCGGAAGTAGACGTCAACTTTGTTATTTTAAATGGAACCTAGTATTTTTATTTTATTTTCGGATTCTACATGAAATTTTAGATTAAATTTGTGAACAATGTCCTATACCAAAAATGAAGTATTTTCGAGATATTTCGATTTTTTAAAAATTTTGAAAAATCCTAGTCTACATTGAATACCGATATCTCCATTAATTACGAAGCTAGTGACGTGAAATTGTAACTAATAAACAACAAGCGCTTGCCCGTTAACTCCATGTGTCCAACTCATTGATATTTCATACAGAGTGTTTAAAACTTAGTGCCACCGTGGCCAATTTAAATCATTTATAAGTTGCTTACTTTAAATAGAACACCCTGTATTTTATTACATTTTCGCTGTATTTTTTTAAGCCAATTCGTTTGGTATCAGTATTCCCTATACTTAAATCCAACCAGTTTTGAGATATTTCATTATCTTTGTTAAAACATAACAACACTTAATTATTTCAATATTAGTAAAGGGTAGGCCATGATTTCCATTATTTAAGGTGATATTTTGATATTTTTCATAAGTTATTAATTCTGAAAAGTGACCAATAGCCTGAAAGGATTATTAATTATGGATATCATTAAAAACGTTGACTAGGTATTTTGTATTAATTTAATTAGATAACTTACAAACAAAAATAACTAAATGTAATATTAAACAAATAAAGTTTTATAATAAGTGTTCAAAATTAGTTCCATCTACTTCTAAACATTTATGAATCCTTTTCATTAAGCTACGTCTTGTAATTCTGGAAATATGGTCGGGTGTTAGAGAATTAAAAGCAAGTAAGACTCTTTCCATCATATCTTCCTTTGTCGTAACAGGTTTGGAAAATACCTGATTTTAATGTAACCCCAAATACCAAAATCTAGAGGAGCCAAATCAGGAGAGCAGAGCTGGCCAACGAAACGGACCTTGATTGGCAATCCATCTATCATCAAACATGTCGTAAAGATGGTCAGCAACACGCCCAAAGTTATGAGGAGGTGCTCCATCTTGCTGATACCAAGCTGAAGTCGCCTCTCCATTTCTTAAAGTATGTAACGGGGTCGTATGACTTCTTCTAAAATGTCGCAATACCTTTTACCGTTTAAATTTTCATCATAAAAATTTTATTGTTAAAATTTTATCGTCTTTTATTGCACAAAAACATTAAAACTCCAACTATCTTGGAAAGAACGTTCTTTAATAACATGTGGATTTTCATTAGACCAAAAATGTGAATTATGTCGATTAAATAATCCATTTTTGCTAAACTTTGCTTCATCACACCATATAACTTTTTTATGAAGTTTTCATCCTCTTGGTCTTCATTAAAACCATTCACAGAATTGCACCCTTCGAGGAGATCATCTAATTTTAAGTGCTGCACCAAATGATACGAAAATGGTTTCCATTTGTGTTTTTTAAAATGCGATGAATTGTTCTCGTCGACAAAGTAAGATCTCTTTCACAATCTCTAATAGAGGCATTTGGAGAGGCGTAAAATAACCCAAAACATTAATTTCGTTTATGTCATTGTCCACTAGTGGTTTATTTTTATTAATTTGTGTCTTAAATTGACCAAACTGACGGCAGTTTTTAAGCAATCTTCATAATATCACCAGTTGCATTTGGTCGATTTGGATATCTTTCTGCAAAAACACGACAAGTCCTTTCAACAATTCTATTACACTCGCCGTAAATAATAATAAGATTTAGAAATCATCATTAGTAAACCCTACATTTGCCATTATTTACTATGAAATACAAACTGGTAAAGAAAACTGTCAAAACAACATAAACATTAACATTCTAACTATCAAATCTTTGACAGCCATGGCCTACCCTTTACTAATGTTGGAAATAATCAAGTGTTGTTATGTTTTAACAAAGATAATGAAATATCTCAAAACTGGTTGGATTTAGGTATAGGGAATACTAATACCAAACGAATTGGCTTAAAAAAATACAGCGAAAAATGTAATAAAATACAGGGTGTTCTATTTAAAGTAAGCAACTTATAAATGATTTAAATTGGCCACAGTGGCAGCTAAGTTTTAAACACTCTGTATGAAATATCAATGAGTTGGACACATGGAGTTAACGGGCAAGCGCTTGTTGTTTATTAGTTACAATTTCACGTCACTAGCTTCGTTATTAATGGAGATATCGGTATTCAATGTAGACTAGGTTTTTCAAAATTTTAAAAATCGAAATATCTTGAAAATACTTCATTTTGGTATAGGACATTGTTCCACAAATTTAATCTAAAATTTTATGTAGAATCCGAAAATAAAATAAAAAATACTAGGTTCCATTTAAAACAACAAAGTTGACGTCTACTTCGGTATAACCGGAAGTGCCACGATAAGGACAATATTATATTTGAACTCGCCGTCATCGAAAACCTATAGCTTCGTAATTTCAGATTTTTAACATAACTCTATCCGCCATTACTTTTAATCAAAACTCTTCGCGCCACCACCTGCTATAATAGGAGTAACATAAATACAATTATGCGGCTATCAATTGCAAATGAAACATAAACATCGGTACTTATGTATCACAAGCACACATTTTTGTCATACGCACATTAAGTATATATAAGTACATATTTAGATTTTAGTAGGTAATATTTGATTATGAAAATGGTTGTATATCAAACAACATTGACGCCTAACCAGATAATAACTTCATAATGTTTACGTAAGCTGATTTTATTTTAATTTTCCAAGATGAAAGGTTTTTGGTAAAATGAAAAATATTTCGTCCTACAAGTATGTAATTCTTCAATACGAAAAGCAAAAGCTGCTTTTCGATATTAAAAACCAACATCAAACGCACCGAGCATCTATATGTATTTCAAATTTAGAAATTAAAGGAATGGTTATTACTTTTATAAGTTTTAAAGTTAAATAGTAACTTCATACAAAATCATTTCAACCGAAATCATTACGATTTTTTCTTCTTCATTCGAATTGAATTTTATCAATGTATTAAAGTAGGTTAACGTCTACGGAAATTCCGATGAGCATCGCGAAGGGGATGAATAATAAATAGTAACTGTTGTATGGAATAAGTAATGAAGTATTTGTAACACCAGACAACTTTATTGGATGTTAATAAGTTATGAGAAGGTAGGTGGTGTAAACTTTAAGCAATTAGTTTAATTAAAGAGCTCTTGTTTGTTTTTAATCATAACACTAAATTGACTAGCCACTTTGATATTCTACCAACTCTATAGCGTCCGTATAGTTTAATAAATATTAATTTTCTGCATTATGGTTTGTTGAATGTTGGAATAATTTACTTTATATAAACGGTACCCACATCGGAATAACAAGAAAATCTACAGTAAAAGTAATGCTGCATTTTGATTACAATTTAAATATTTTGTGATTTTGTTTTGTGAGATGATTAATTAATTAATTAAGAACAAGTAACTATACTTTGTATTTGGTGTTGAGAGTTTGTATATGTAGTCTTCACTCTTTACTGACAGTCGTAGGTATTACCTCACATCAAAGACAGAAATTAATCCTTTGTGTCTTAGATTTAGGTGATGAACATCAGTACGATATGTGATCTTTTCGTAAGGATATAGTGGTGTACGTGAAAACAGAATTTTTTGATAAAAACAAACACTGTGGAGGTGTCGTCTGCGTTCCATATTTAACCAATGAATTTCAGCTAATTTATGAGATATTCGATTATACTTCCTTATTCCAATTATTAGTCTCAAGCAAGCATTTTGAACTTTTTGTATCTGCAGTGAGTTAGTTTTACTTATAACTTTGTCGTAAATAACATCGCAAAAGTTGAAATGAGAAAGTACTAAACTTTTACATAATATAATTTTTAACTTCATATTTAAAAAATCACGATTAGCAAACAAAATTTTAATTTAAAAAACGCTTTTGATTTAGATAATTAATATGATTATATTTTAAATTGATATCGATATTAATTCCAAGATTTTTTGCGCAGTTAATAATAGGTACCTAATTCTAGGTTATCAGTTCTAATGGTAATTCTGTTTAATGCAGTGTTTCTAGCTTTGTCTCTACCAAATAACATAGCAACTGACTTCGAAACATGCTGAGACAGTGGTCATTCGACCATTTTAAGATATTAAACAGATCTTCATTTAGTAGTGACACAGCTGAACAACACATCATAAACAGTAAATGACTTATATATTTGAGTATCGTTCACATACATATGATAATTAGAATGTTTTAAAATAGATGGCGATTCCGACGTATAGACTGAGAAAAGCAATGGTCCTAAAATAGAACCTTGCGGTACTCCTTCGGTAACCTCTAGAACATTTGATTTATTTCCACCAATGAACTTGTTGTGATCTATTGGTCAAAAAATTTTTTAATGCTTGCACCGCGCAGGTACTAAATTTGTGTATCTTAGTAAAGCAATTAATAATTTATGATTGATGATATTGAATGCTTTAGAATAGTTAGAAATATCAATAAAGTTAATTTATTATTATCTGCTGAAGATAATATATCATCAATAACATTTGTTTACGCACTTACACAACTTAAACCAGATCTAAATCCTGACTGAAAATTTGGTAGAATATTATTCTTAAGTTAGATACTCACACATTTGTTTACTTATTATTTTGGATAGCGCGGGAAGTATACTTATAGGTCTCAAATCTTTAAACTCTATAAGTTTTTTTTGGAATGGGAGTTACTAAAGCACTCCTCCACTTTTTTGGAAATTCACCATGTTCAAAGCAACTATTAAAATAATATGAGTGGCGTACGGACGTGTTCAGTGTGCTCCGATAATTTTATTGTAAGTAATAAGCAGATACAATGTAAGTTATGCAAAAACATTTATCATAATGCATGTACGAAAGTGAAAGATAATATTAGCAAGTGTGTTGCCGATTGTTCTAATCTATTTTGGTTTTGTGATGAATGCAGCCTTATACCTATACAAAATTTAAAAATTTCATTGAGATTAAATAGTCTTGAACAAAAGACCGACGAAATGTTAAAGCAAACTCAGGAGTGTTTTAATGCAATTAAAACCTTACCTGTTAAAACCGATGATACTTGTTTAAAAAAGCAAAGCTAGAGTGATGTTGTTAAGACTAGGAAACCACCCTTAATAATTAGACCCAAGAACACAAATTAGAATAGCGAAACTGGATGTAACAAATAAGGTTGATCCATCACAGATAGAAATAGCTAATATCAGAACCGCAGCTCACGGCGGCATTCGAATAGAATGTGAAAACGACGAATCTATGCAAAAATTACAGCAAGCGACTAGAAATATTTTATCAGACCAATACGAGATGCAAATTCCTGAGTTTAAGAAGCCAAAAATAATTATTGTTGGGGTTTACGATAAATATCTGACCGACACAGATATATTTGTCAACAAATTAAAAAAAAAAGCAATGAAAATTCAATTAAATTGATAAAAAATATGTACCTCATTAAAAGGAAAATTTTAATGTCATTTTAGAAGTCTCTAAGGAGGCTTTTAATTATTTTATAAATAAAAAAAGTTCAATTGGGATGGGATTGCTTTCCCCTGTATGAGTATTTTAGTGTTCTAAGATGTTTTAAATGTTGGAAATACGGTCATATGGTTAACGCATGTCAACAGGGGAAATGTACGTGCCGTTATGTGCTGGAAGTCATACATCGGACCAATGTAACAATCAAAACAAATGCTGCAGCAATTAGTAAATGACCCCAATTACAACTTTAAAATGACACAATGTGAACTGTAATCATACCGTATTTGATCGTAATTGTAGTTCTTATCTGGCGACAGGTTGAAAAATGAAATTTAAAATTAAAAATATGAATAGCAACTACAGTTCAGTGCAGATTTTTTGTCTATAAATATTCAGGGTCGAAGACATAAGATGGACGAATTTGCAAGAACTGGTAATAGAAATATCTCCCTTATTCTTTAGAGTAAAACGAAACACACATTACTAAGGATTTCTACGATATGAATTATTAGTTAGTGGAGTACATCCATTATATAGTCAATACCGAAAGTCCTCATACCGGAGGAGATAATCGTTTACATCAATAATAAAGTTTCTTGTACAGCCTAGTGAGACATGGCGGCACATCATGGTAACTTTGTGTTCATATGGTTGAACCAAATTTTTGAATTGATCGAAGATAATGTTGGAGCAATACAGATCTCCTAATGGGTGATTTTAATATCCGTCTACAATTTGAAAATCCAAATAAAAAAAACTAATGAACATTGCATCAGATGCGGTTTACACAGATAGTTCATAATGAATCTCACTAGAGTAACAAATTCTTCTACTACATTAATAGATTTGATCTTTACAAATATTTATTCTCTTCAAGGAAGTGACGGATGATTTTCCACAAATTTCCGACGACCAACGAAATATTGATTGTTTTTTTAGATATCAAAAGTAATAAAATACAAAAATGAGTTTATGTACAAACGGAAATTTTCTACGGAAAAATTAACCTTTTGATAGCGGAACTGTTCAATAGAAATTGGAATTATAACAACAGATGTAAACATATTATACAATAATTTTATAGACAACGTTTCGCAAACGATGGACAAAATAATACCCTGGAAAGAATTCAAACACATAAAACCTCTGGATAAATAATACTGTTACTGAAGCAAGAAAAGACAGAGACCTAGCATACAAAAAATTCCATATAAACAAATTAGATAGAGATTGGGAAATTTACAAGAAAAATAGGAATTTATATGTAAAAATTTTAAGAACAGAAAAGAAAAAATATTATGAAAGAAAAATCGATCAATGTAAGAAGGATAGTAAAAGAATGTGGAGGACACTAAAGGAGGTAGTAGCTAGTAAGAATAAAAAAGGTGTGTACGAACACTTAAAGTTTGATGAAACTGTTGGTTCTATCCAGGAGAATTTTAATTACTTCTTTTCCAAAAGCATACATTATCTTGCAGCTGATATACCTAAAGTAGGAGCTAAGTTTGAAGATTCTCAACAAACAAAAAGTAGGTTAACAAATATGATGAGTATTCAACAACTTAAAGATATTGTAATGAAACTTAAGAATAAATCAACTGCTGATGACATATGTAATGCTAAATTTTTAAAAACAAGTTTTTGTGTTCTGGGATATCCGTTACTACATATCATAAATACATCTCTTAGTACTGAAAAATACCAAAAGCAATCAAAACAAGTGTTATAATTCCTATTCCAAAAGTGACCAGACCGATTTCGCCAGTGGAATATCGTCCTATTAATTTGCTACCTGTAATTGACAAAATCATGGAAACATTTATTTGTGCGCAAATACGTCATTTTTTAGAAGTGAATAACTTAATATATAAAGGGCAATCGGGTTTTCGAGAAAAAGTCGGCGCTGCAGTTTGTCTGTGCTAAATGGCGATCGTATATACATGAGGGAAATATTGTTCTTAGTGTTTTTATTGATCTTCAACGTGCGTTTGAAACCATAGACAGAAAGAGACTTATTCAGAAACTACAAAACTATGGAATTGTGAATGTGACTTAAATGGGTTTAAGTCGTTTTCTGTAACTAAGGTGAATGGTGTGTGCTCAAAAAAATTAGAAAACAATGTAGGTGTGCCCCAAGGTAGCGTTCTAGGTCCTCTCTTGTTTGTGCTGTATGTCAATGACATGGATAAAGTTTTACGTAATAGTTTTGTAAGTTTATTCGCCGACGATACATTAATTTGTGTGTATGGTAATAAGTAGTAGGTAGTAGATGTAATAAACTCGGAGTTAGATATTTTGTACAATTGGCTATGTGTAAATAGACTGAAGTTAAATGTTACTAAAACAAAGTACATGGTTTTTGGTACAAAAGTTATGTGCAATAGATTTTTAGAAAATAATTACATTATCAAAATTGAAAATAACATAATTGAATATGTATCTGAGATTAAATATCTAGGCGTGATTTTAGACAGTCAACTTAATTTTTCGGCACATATAGACCATATTTGTAAAAAAATTGGAAAAAAAGGTAGCGTATTTTAGAGAGTAGCAAAAAATTTGAGCCATTGGAGTCGCCTTTCTTGTATTTAACACAATTATATATCCGCATTTTTAAATATTGCAATTCACTATTTTTTTCTTTTTATGTAGAAAGACGGATATTCAAAGTTCAACATAAAAACTTAAATAGAACTATACTTTTTTGTGCGCGTTTCCACCAACAAAATAATGTTAAAATCTCTAGGGAGTTGGTTTTTTGTTTTTAAAAAAAAAGTATTTAGGTTTGGCCAGACTGTAATAATTTGAAAATTAATTTAGTTTGAATGTATTAGTATATTTAAAATAACAAATAAATTATTCCCTCCGTATTTAAAGAATATGTTATTACCAAGAACAGAGAAACACTTCTATATAATATAAGATCATAGCGCCAAACTTAGATATTAAAATTTGTAAAAACTACTCATATGCGAAAAACCCTTTTAATGACGGTTTAAGACATTTTAACGTTATACCTTTAGAGATATAAAGTGTAGTACCCTACAGTGAAAATGTTTATTCAAAGGGTAAAAAAAAATTTACTCAGACAATGGTTAGAACTACTTTACTACTAATTAGGTACCTCAAGAAAATTTTTAGAATTGATTGATTGTGGAATTTACATATTTACATCATCTTGTGCTGGCTTTTGTGATAATTTGTTACTGTTTAGGTTAGTATTTACATATGAATTAATTATTACTAATTCTATTATTGTATATATTTTGTATTGACTTATTAATTTGAGGAAATAGCTTTAGGGTAATAATAACAAATAAATAAATAATAAAGATTAATTATATGGGTTAAAAAGGGTAATATGTAAGGACAGCACAATTTAATGAATTCAATATTTAAACATTAGTACAACATGATGTTGATTTTATTGAGTTAATTGTTGTTAAAACTGTAAACTCTGAGACGTACGTGAAATTAAATGTTTGTAATGTTAGGATTTGTTTTATTTGAGTAATAATCTAAAGGAATAGAAGGATTAATGTTACTGAACTGAGACAGTTTAGTAAAATATTCGCAACGACTTATAATATTGCCAGCGTTCAGGTTGTAATCTTTTTAAATTTATGAAAAGTTTTGTTCCTCAGTTTCGTTGTCCGTTAACTATGGTGAATGTAGTATCATGACTATGGTGCATATGATTTCGAGAATGACAGAGAGGAGCATGAGTACTTAAGAAAACTTAGCATTTCTGAAAGGGTTTCTACTTTTTTCATCTATATCTTTGATGCGATAAATTAAATGAAAAGGAGTATTATCTAAGTCGTGGAAAATAAATAATAATAAAATTTTTGAAATTACCAAAAGTTTTGATCGCAATTAACAATAAAGAACAAACAACACACAATTACAACCAGTGATAATAATTACAACTGAACGATAAAATTACTGACATGATGGCATTAGCATAAATTCATTCATTAATAATTTAAGCGTCGTGCGTAGGCATTTTATTGTAAGAAAAATGTGCTGAAATGTAAAAAGTAGTTTAACAAGCTAAAAATTCCTGGAGATGTTCTTTTAAGTAGCCTATAACGATAGTCCCATTATAAATTGGGGGGGTTTTTTTAAAAAAATTGTGGCCCAGAAGTTAGTCAAGAACGAGCCTGTTTAACACGAATTTCCTACGATAAACAAATATTTTACGTACAAAGTGAAAACAGAGAGAAATAGAAAAGATTAATTGAAGAAAGATGTATAAAGAAAATCATCAGTTATTATTAAAAACTTATTTTTTCAAATGCTCAAAACTAAAGAAGAATAGTTACACGTAAGCAATGATTTTATAAAACTATGGAATTTTCCTCGTGCAATTGGCGCACTTGATGGAAAACATATTTTCATACAGTGTCTATTTAAATTATAAGTTTTACGACACCTAGTGTCGACTCGTGTTAACGATCACGTGTCCATTTAACACTGGAACCAAATTTTTAATAATTATAAATCCCAGTTCAGTATTCTATTACATGCTGTAATTGACGCCAATTATAACTTATATATGTTGACGTTAGTGTTCAAGGAAAACATGCCGTTTCGAGCAAGCGCTCGTAATACAATCATAGAAAGACAAAACTTGAATTTACTGGAAGCTGAGGTTTTGTCTGAAACACGAACCAAAAAGCTTCCATATCTTTTTCTAGCTGATGGGGCATTTGCGTTATCAGAAAATATAATAAAACCATATCCAGGAATACACTCAAAGAGGTCCAAAGAAAGCATCTTTAATTATCGCGAATCAAGAGCTCACAGAATAGTAGAAAACGGTTTTGAGATTTTGGCTACAGTATTCAGAGAACCTAGAAAGCCGATACTACTACAACCAGAATAAGTCAAAATCTTTACAATGGCCACGATTCATTTACATAATTTTTTAAAACGCAGTCCTTCATCACAGTCGGCGTATGTTCCACCTGGAGTTATAGATTCTGAACACGAAACTACGGGAGACGTAACTTATGGAAATTGGCAAAATGATCAACCTATGATATCGTGTTTACCACTGCAACTACTAGCACGCCAAAGAGCAAGAGAATTTCAAAATATCCGAAATGAATTAACGAACTATTTTATGAACGAGGGACAGTTGCCATGACAAAACCGCTTTACCTAATTCAGAATAAAAAAATATAAATGAAAATAAAGGACTAACTTCATTAGTTGTAGTCAAAATTGTATTTAAGCTTGTATGGGGTTTGTCTTCAAAAAAACTAAAAGTTTTAAAGGCAAACCATCTACTTTGGCAAATCTCATCTTGGCGTGAAAACGAATTATTAATATTAAAGATGTTGGGTATCAAATCTGACGTTTTACGTTAATTATACAGCGCCCTCTACAAATGAAAAAAATGTTTATTATTGATTTCTGAAAAAACATATTCTTTACGAAAACTCTGCTTCCTTTGAAACTCAAAGTTCATGTACACAAATTTAAATAATTTATGTAATGTTCAACTCTTGAATTTCAAATTACTAAAGAAATTTTTGCGTTTTTCATCAATTTTTTAATTATTTGCCAAAAAAGTTATTTTTTTTTAATTTTGACTTATTCTAAAACCAGTAAAACACCAAAAAACTCTTTCCGTTTTTAAAAAACTTTTATGGAAACCTTGTATACCGTGTGTCTCTGGCAAGACACAACATAGGAATTTCACTATAGAAAAAAATTGAATTGATCCACTAAGGCTATAAAATTTTCGTATTGACGTATACGTTACAATTAATTGTTATTGCGTGTTCCTTATTCTAATATTCTCTAATTTAATTTTTGAAAATGAGCGTGTATACAATCCCTGAGAAAGTTCAAATGGTTAAGGGGGTATACAGAGGTGAACGCTATAGAAACACTTCTACTTTGTTTGCTGTACTTTTTCGGATCGGCAGAGAAACCGCAGTGTACACAAGCGTCCGAAGCAGGTTCAACAAAACCAGAAGATGGACAACAAATGAAGAAATCAATGTACTCGGTGCTGTGGAACTTCCCCTAATATTAGTATTCGACAACTAAGTATCGACTGTGGTGTAAATAAGTGTCGAGTTTATAAAATTTTAAAAAACATAAACTTACAAAAGGCAAGAATTTTGTGAAACATTAATGGAGATACGCAATAATGATATTAATTTTGTTATGAATATTTGCTTCACCGATGAATGTTTGTTTAATCTTAATGTAGTTTGCGGTATCAGCATGATCGGTGACCAGCACATAATGCGAATCAAATAAAACAACTTTTAAATGAAGCACTTCCTAGAACCTAAATTGGAAGAGGTGAGGAAGTTACTTGGCCACCAAGATCACCAGGCTTGTCCTCCAACGACTTCTTTTTATGGCCTTACATATCTTCGAAAGTTTATACCGACAGAACCCACGACACAATTGAGTCCTTAAAAGAAAAATTGTGGAAGTTTGCTTCAATATACCAGAAAATATGATTTCAAATGTGCAACGAAACTTCTATTTGGGGCACTGTTTAGCAGTAAATGGACAGCATTTTAACCAGTTGCTATAAGCCAAGCACTTCGCATGTAATACCTATTAGCTTTCAGTTCTGTATATCCACAAACAAATCGGTCCTTTTTAGGACCACTAACACATTTATAGAAAACAATTTTTAATACGATGTAATTCAAACTTAAAACGATAATCGCTTATAATAAAAACCGTATTTGAAATTATAACATTTCTTAAAATTGTTCTTGGATGGTTTTAAAATAATAATCTTGTTATCTTGTTTGTTGACTCCTAGATTCTAGTAAAACCTGAAACAGAAAGTCAAAAGAGAAATAGCAAATTAAATAATTTAAAGCACAAACTTTTACGCTCTCATTATTCATAACATTAAAAACCTTAATCGGGCATTTTCTAAAAATCTTCATTAATCCCATGAGTTTCAAATTGTTTACGATCAAGAAGCTAAAATGTATAACACCATCTAATTCTGGTTATACTTTGCTGTTGATTCCAAATAAAGTCCTTAGAACACCAACTTCTGTTTATCGGTAGAGACCTGTGGTAGAGACAAACTACTCGATCCATACTAATCGAATCTATAATAACAACTGTATTGACTTTTAGCTTTAGAATACCTGCATACATGTCTAATAGTTTACACACAGGTCTACTCATTTAACCTCAAATTCAATACGAACAGGTTTTATGCAAAAGTATTTTATTATGCTTGCTTCAATAGCTATATTAAAATATGAAAGCAACTGAACATTGATTAGAATTTTCGTAAAATCACAAAATGCTAAATACTTACTTTTTACAAACTTAAAGAATATTATTTACATTTGAAGGAAGATTAGATATTCTACACTTGTTCTCTCTTTATAACTTCAACAAAATGCCGTAACGTATAGGGTATATTACAATCCGAAATTTTCATAGCAATAGTAGATCAAATTAAATTTTTTCTATAGTAAAAATCCTATGTATGCCAGAGACACACGGTATAATACAACAAATGTAATCGTGATTATCGATAAACGGGTTAACTTATATCAAAGAATTAATAACCAAAATCAATAAGTCTTAGTTATTTACCTTTTCTGGTTGATAACCTTTATTTATCTTTGATTGATTCCTGTCTCAACGACGCCAATAAAGTCACCATCTTCTGATTACAATGTACAGCAGTTGCGCCCATGCTTAAGCCAATTTCAGACCAAGCGACTTATTTTCAATGTTTTTCATAGTAATTGTTATTTAGAGGGTTCCACAGTGTAAGGGAGTTCCTATAAAAATCTATTACCAAACACTTTTCTTCGTTCTACTCCATTTAAAAAAATGAAGGGTTTGGTTAAACGTACACACTTACGAACCTTCAAAAACAACGTCGACACTTGTACTTCAATCCCCTTTGTGTTCGCGACAAAAACCGACAAGTTGTGGCTCGCCGTGAACGACTTGCAGTATGCTCGCCCATGCGGCTTGCAAGGTGTCTACACGAAAAAAATTGTTATTGTAACTGTTACGTTACAACTTACAGCTCGCTAGTGAATACGCGCCTTAAGGAAATTAAATTATTTTTATACCTTATATACGTCATTCTGTATCTATAATCTTCAATTAACTTAAATATATTTAGGTATCTAGTTACTACAACTCCTTATAAATTAGAATCTAAATAGTTCTAATAAAAGTTGTAGATAATAAAATCGGTAATTTCTTTTTCTGTCTATTGAATATTCTTATAGATATTGATTAACAAAAGTCACTTTATTAGCTCAAACAATGTAAAAGAGAACGATATGCAATCGAAAAAAAATGTTCAAGGAAAACTTGTACATAACGTTATGTACAATAATTTTTTATTATTTATATAGTTAATATTCTTAAAGACGGTAAAAAAAATTGGTGTAGTTTTTTATAAACTTTCAATGTTTTTTCTGGGGTTATACATTTTTCAAAAATCATTCTTAATATTAATTAAGATGAAAATCTTTCATAAATTCTAAAGTCTCAAAAAAATTGGCAAAACTGATTCGAATGGAAAAAATATATTAGAAGAAAGTTATGAAATAAAAAAAAAATATTTGAAAAAACTCACTTACAACCTTGGTAATAATTTAGACAATCAATTCTATTAATTGCTCTTGCCAGTTCTCTTAGTTCCATATTTTTAAATTTTAAAAATTTTTGAATCTGGATTGACTATTTTGTGAAAAATCAATAAATTTCAAAGTTTGTTAAAATCACTATATAGATTTTGCCATTGTCATTGCTTGATATCTTCTAAAGTGGTTTAACACCGATATCTACATCATGGTAATAAATTTCTAATACTCTGAATATTGTATATCGGATGGTAAATCAATATCATGTGAATAGGCTACGAACTCGGTTTTCTAGTTTTGGTTTTTGATTCATTTTATATTCGTCAGCAAAGCTAATAATTTGAAACCACAATTAAGTTTGCTTTGTTTAAAAATAAACAAAAAATACATGGATGAGCGCATTATCCATTGTAGCAAACTTTTTACTTATTTATTTTGTTCGCCGCAGTTTCCTACGGATCCTTTCTCATAGGAAGGAAATGTGAAAAGAAACTCTACTTCAGTTTTGTTGCGACGTTTCGCATTGAGTAGTCAATGTTTCATCGAGCAGTGCTGAAATAAATGAGTTTTTTAACTAATTCAACTAATGAATGGTGCCGACGTTTTATCAGTTCCAAGTAGAGTTTCTTTTCAAATTTCCTTCTTATGAGAAAGGGTCCATAGGAAACTGCGGCGAACAAAATAAATATTAACATAAAAAAGGAAGACCATTTCACTAAATAATATTCACATCCTTCAGACATCTATTGAAAGAGACGGTAATTCGATGGAGTCAAGTCTGGGTTATATGTAGGGTGGGGTAAACGTCCCAACAAATGTTTAAAGTATTTGCTGGGCTAGATTGTGCTACATGTTGTTATTCGTCGTTGTTCTCAAAGATTTCAATTGTTGTTCGAATAATTGATCATTAGGAAACCAGTCTGTGTTGGCACTCTTAATATTAATTGCCTATAATATTATTAAAAGTACAATTCAACATTTTGTTTTTTTATTAAATATTGTTCTGAAGCATTTGTGTGAAAATTAAAAAAAATGTAGGTATGCCATCATGTACAGATTATTCGGGTATGATGGCATATAAATATCACAAAGAAAAAAGAACAATATTTGACAGAATACAAGTGCTTTTACCTACATAATTTACAAATAAACACTTCTATTCCCACCTGCACATTCTGTATGGCACTAACTACTACACTTTTGACAACGAATCCAGAACTCTCTTCTTTTCGATTTCGAATATTGCAATACAAACATGCCGCATCTGATACATTGTCACTTTGCTGCATTTCTATTTCTTTCTCTTCTTCACTTTCATCAATTATTGTGCTGCTTCAATATTTGGTGTGCTGTTTAAAACACCTGTTGTTTCTTTTTTTCGTTTCCGTCTTACGCCATCCTGTTGAAACTTCTGAATCCACTTTTGAAGAGAATACAACTGCTTCCGCTTTAGTGATTTTATTTGGTATAATATTAGTAGTCTCAGCTGCTTCAAAAACATAATCAGGAAATATGTCCTTGTTCAGTGGCTGTATTCCCGTTTTAGAAAATCTACTTAATGCATTATCAATTGTAGCTGCCTTTTTTGTAGGCATTACTAAATAACTCTCCTACTTGAGTGTAAATTACATCAAGCCCTGGATTTGATCGCAACCATTTCTGAATTTCCTGATCATAATAAGTGGTCAGAGGTCCATACACGCTGTAGACGATGTGTGGTGTAAGGCGGAACACAGAATATAATACGAAATTTGAAAAATGTTTGAGTTTAAAAAAAGATCTCCATTAACCCATCTATTTTTCTAACACAATCCTAAGCAACCTGGTAATGCGTGATTTAATAGTTTCTGTTTCGTTCTTTTTTCTTGGGTATATAATAGTTGGAGAACAAATTTTCCTATCGCATTCATTGCACATATGACTGTGAAATGATTACCTGTCTCTTCGCTGGACAATATCCCAACCTGCTTAGGTCCTTTTGTTGCGAATATTTTTGCAGACTTGAAATGTACAGTAGAGAAGCCACTCTCATTCACATTCCAGATTTGGTTCAGTAACAAATTATTGCCGTCAATAATCTTTGTCAATGCTGAGACAAAATCCTCAATTTTGGTTTATTAAATGCTAGTGCTCTTGCTAATGAGGTTTTTTCTGATAACCTAAAACTTATAGAAAGGTTCCTTTTTAAAAATCAATTTACTCAATTCCATGCTACAATTTTCTTTATTTTATTAAAAGAATGAGGTAAATGGTTTGTCTCTGCTACCTCATATGCCAGTCCTTGAAGTTCCATTGTATTTAAAATTAAAAAAACGAATTTGTAGTGCAGTTTTTGGTGTTATTCTGTTGGTTAAATAGACGCTGCAGTTGGTGTTTCTTTCTTTGTTCTTTCAAGTGACTGGCCAGTATTTCTTTAAAATCATTTGTGAATGTAGGACGCTTTCCTTCCAAAAAAACTTTACTGGAATCAGTAGCATAACGATTTTTTTATGAAATCTTCTACGTAAGGTGCTTGCAGGGACATTGTAAGTTTTTGCTGCAGTTTTCCACTCCATTCGTTTGGTCTTTACTTCTTTTAAAGCAGATTTCATATCAACTTCCATCCAAGAGTGCCTCTTTTTATTTATGGAATCGCCCATCTCTAAACTGAATAATGTTAATAGGTGTGAAAGTGCATGAAAATACTGCATCTTAATATGATGCTACCCTATGCCAACATACCCTAATGTTTAGGGTGCCATCATTGCCTAATACACAGTAAAGCAAACATTATTATTTTACGCTGTTCTAACCTTAAGAGGGTGTACATAAGACAAACCACTTAAGGTGTATATTAAACCAATAAAATTAATTAAAAAATTAAATGATTACATTATAATTACGTACCATAAGATAATAAATCAACACCATATTTTTAAAATTAAAAATTGCTTGGAAACACCTGTTTACTCTAACGTTGTTTACGCGTACAATGGCTTTATGCATAGCACTGCGAGGTTGTCAGATTGTTTGGTTTAAGAATTATTACTAGGGTGCCTTCATACCCAGGGTGCCAACACAGGCTGGTTTCCTCTAAATGTTTTGACTGATTGCAGCAGCTCATTGTACACAAAAACATTCTTGTTCCATCAAACTTACAGTATCATTTTGCCAGATGATTCTTGGGATTGACGTGTCTATTGTCTTCAGAAACAACACGGTGTTCGATGCAAACGCTTAGCAATGTTTCGGTGAGCTTTTTTCAATGTTTGGGTGAGTTGGGTGTCGAGCATGGTTTCCAACATCATGAACATTTGAATCATTTTTACCAATCACTGGGTTCATGGTTTTCAACTTCAAAACCATCTTTTTTAAAACAGCGCAACGATTCATAGATTTTTTTTACAAGATAAGTTACTACATTTAATTGATCTTGTTTCAATGAACGAGCTTGATCAAAGAATAAGTTCCACATTGTTTAACTTTTTGTAATATACCTTGAATAGTGAATTCCGCAATTGATTAAACAATTTAATAATAGCCTTTATTTCCATAAACTTTAATTAAATACTACAGAAAAACAAAAAAAATTAATAGCACGAGGTAATCTTAAGGTGTAAGCTCAAATTTGTCTAGAGACAACATTTGGTTTTCAGCTTAAACCTTAAATAATTAAATTACAATTCAAGAAATTAAGTACAGACTGACATAATATTAAAGAGACACAAATGAGTAATTCATAAAAGAAAAACAATAATGAAACAAAATAAAGAAAAAAAAAATTAATTAAAAAATTTTCCATAAGTATGACTTTTATTTATATAACAAGAAGTGTTATATTGATGAAATGATCGCAGCTCTTAGACTTTTAATCTTCAAAATGTCCAACAGAGTAATGTTTGTGTTTCAACAAATCTACAATGCTAATTATTGTCATACGACATTCCTTACTCTACCATTACCAAACAGCCCTCTATGAACACGGACTTTACTACAGCTGTATTAAGATGTACAAGAAACTGCCAGAGCCGCTAATAACTATAAGATGTGCAAAAAAATTTAAATCACAATTAAAAATTTTCTCTACTACACAACATTTTTATTCAGTTGCGGAATATCTATCAAGTTTGTGAAAAACGTTAGTATAATTGTTCTCTTTGCTTGTTTAACCCTTATCCGGGCAACATAATATCCTGACGTTACCGGGCAGCACGGGCCTGCTAGGCCCGTTCTATTTGTATGTGCTTGGGAGGTGAGGTTTATGTATATATGTATATATAATCAAATGTTTTTAAATTATTTAATACAAACAGACATTACAACAATTAAATTAAGAATTATTTTCAACAATTATTACACAATAATTTCGAATGTTCGTTACAAATATTTTGTTTACATTCGCTACACGATTGTTTTTGTTTACGATCCCTAACTTTAGGACACAAATAACATCTTCTTCTAATATTTTCTTTATTTTCTAATTTTAATTTTTTGTAGAAATTGGTTCATCTACAAACTGATTCATACAGTGCTGGATACTTAGCTGCAACCCTCTAGATTGTCTTCTTCTAATATGAGGAACTACTAAACTCTCAGATAAAGGACAACAAAATAAACGACTCTTTTCGTGTTTATTTTTGTTCCAATCTGGTTTTAGATTGGTCCAGATAACATAAGCTGCGACACCACTTACGTCTAAAAGATTCATAAAAAATGTAAATGGCCAACGATTTGTTTTACGTTTACTCATGTATTTATGAACCAATTGGTCTAATGTATCCACACCACACTTAGTGTGGTTATAATACATTACCATTTCTGGTTTGTTCTTATAGTCGCTATTGTCTCCTTGATTGTGATGCATAGTTGACAAGATTATCACACTTTTGTTCTTTTGGGTACATACGATACCAAAGATGCATGTGATGTGAACCCAAAAATTGAACTTTCTTCATTCCGTTTCTTGCTAGGCAAAAATTCTTGCGGTATAAAGCGTTTGTTTTTTCACAGTTCCTACGCATGTTAGTCCATTTTTCAATAAGCGTTTTGCTAACATATAATCTGTGAAATAATTGTCAAATGTCACGTTTCTGTTTGAATTATAAAACGGTTCTACTAGTTGTTCAACTACACTACTTGCGAGGCCTTTCGCAACTTGATTGCCTTCTTTTCCGATGTAGGGAATCCCATTTAGAGGATAGTACGTTTGGGAATCGCATGCCCACCAGATCTTCAAACCATATTTATCAGGTTTTGATGGTATATATTGACGGAATGGACATCTTCCTCGAAAAGGTACAAGCTGTTCATCCACTGTTATATTATCTCCTGGTAAGTAATGCTTTTTGAAATTGTTATTGACCATTTCCCAAATTTCCCTTATAGGTGCAAGTTTATCTTTTTTCTCGGTGGATTACGGGTTTCTTTGTTATCAAAACGTATAAATCGTAATAAATTTTAAATCTTTTCAATCCCATAGTCCTCGAAAATTGGTGGCCCGTATAAAGCACTCCACAGCACATCATAGCTGGTTTCATTTGCGCTCAGATGGCCAGCGCTCAGTAACAAACCGAAAAAGCGCGAATTTCGATGTTGTCACATGGCTTCCAAATAATATCTTTCAACATCGATTTGGCTTCATTGTTTGTACGTAAAACAATTTCAGAGACTATATCGTCGTCTAAAAATAAACAAAAGCGTCAATTGGTTCGTCAATAATTTTCCTTGCGGTATTATCGCTTTATGCAACTTTGATTTGATTATGTTACACGAACGAGATCGACCTGTAGGAGCAGGTTGGCTGCTCCATTCTGTGCCATCTTTAGAACTGTATTTCGATGTAGTAACAACATGTAAATTATGCATCTCTTCGCCTTCATCCAGTTCTTGAATGTCTTCAGCTTCACTAGCAGATGAAACATGATCTTCTTCTTCCTCGTCACTTGATGAATCAATTACATATTCTATGTCGTCGTCATCTTCCTTCCATGGATTTTGGGCTATTTTTTCCAGTTCTGCGTGAGTTAACTTTCGATTCATTCTTATGCGGCACAATCACATTCACAATTGCATACGAACTAAACTTCAAAGAAGTATTGGCATGAATATTTATACTTGTACTATTATCTTTTCATAAATACAGGGAAAGTTTTCTTTTATTGTAAAACCAAAATTTTTCACTAATTAGCTATATATAAAGACACTGTAATTATGTAGATGCTCATTAGATAATCCTCAAAAGCAATTATTTTTCGATAAACAATTTAGGGCTTACTAAGCCCGCTTACCCGGTAATGAGTATTTAGAAGGATTTGCCTGATAAGATTAATATACACAAAATATAATCCAAAATTTTTTCATAAGTAAATACTGTTTTGAAAGAATTCTGGAATGCATTAAGTCAAATTATATTTATTAATATAAATATTGAAGTTTGATTCCGTCGTCGGGCCTACTAGGCCCCCCTTGCCCGGATAAGGGTTAAAAGTCTTTTAACGAATTATGGCTTTTAACATATTTCATACTTTAATTTGTTTTCAAATGTACATTTGACAATTGTATACATTTTTGAACGCCACAACAATAACCATTCAATCATTATTATTATTTATTTTGAATTATCTGCCCGATTTGTTTATGAGCCTAACAAAGACACATACTTTTGTAAAAAAATTCTCATATCTAGTTCGAAAAGTGGAGCGTTCTGACACTATATGTTAAATAAATATGTTAAAAATAGAAAATTCCTATTTTATGTTTTTTAATCATTCTTTTGTTATTTTTTTAAGTTTCTATTGCTGTTGGGTTAGTATATTATACAATGAGTGTCTTAATATTGATTACATGTGAATTGCATGCAACACTTTTGTACGATACCCATAATATTAAAAACTCACAACATAAATTCTAAATTTTGAACAACGCAACAACAGAATAAAACAAGCATATCAGGCAGAACTCTACATCGTTCCGATCCTAACAAAAGTGTAAAAAATTATTGAGTGTATCGACATAAAACATTTTGCTCAAAAATTAAAAAACGTCAAAGAGATCTTTAAACCTTTAAGACTGGAATTCAAACTTGAAAAAGAGGAAAATTAAAATTGGGTTTTAAGAAAATAAATTATTTGAACTAAAGTAATAAAATGGAATTCAAACTCAAAAAATGGAGGTTAGGAAAAAATTGTTTAAACAAAAGTTATAGATAATAAAATTTCCAACAACTTTTTTTGTATAATTAATACTCTTGGAGATACTGTTAAAACAATTAGAATAACGTGATCGCTAGATCTCAGTAATTATTTACCGGGTCAAAAAATAGTTTTAACAAAACTTGTGTATAATAAATTTGCAAACAATTTTCATTTGAAAAAAAAATGTATAAAATGAATACTTCTATAAATATTATCAGAACTCGAACGTTTGTGGGTTAGAGGCCTTTTTGACTCGACAGATTATGCCGAATACCTATAAATCAAATCTGCAAAGTTTCATAAAAATCAAAACCGTGTTTTTTTTATTTTGTTTAGATACGGTCGGATTGCTCTATCATAACGTAAGTAACTGTAATTGTCATGTTTAAAATTTTCGGTTTAAAAACCGTTGCATAACTCCCCATCTTATTTATCTATAAGAAGTAGTGTAATAAACGAATATGTCTACTTTTAAGAACAGTTTAAATAATAATTAAATAATAAACACATGTTATTTTATCTATTCAAATAATTAATTTATACAAGTTTTCATGATTTTATAAACGACTAAACTACCCTTAAGAAATAAATTTATTCATAAAACTACGATTACCTACCTAGATTATAAAACTGATTTATTAATTACAGCATAAAACCAACGCGGAAAATAAATCAAAAACGATCTTGAAAATTAATTACAATAATAAAATGACACTCAAGCAATATGATTAACTTCTTCAGAGTATTAATTAAGTATGAGGCCAAACTTCAGGATGTTGTTCCTTACTCAATTTTAAGACAAAAACTTTATACAAACATAGGTCCTAAACGACTTTGTTTTTGTTATACGGGGTGTTGAAATAATTTTTTGAAAGCGTTTTTTGTAAATAACTAGAAGACGCAAGTCAGTAGTAAGATTTTAAATTCTTTTCTCAAATTAGATAAGAATTTTGGTTTAGTAATTAAAACCACACACAATTCATCTTTTGAGCTTTTTCGCTTAGATTGACTCTTTTCATGAAATAATAAAACTATGCATAATCATTTATTTCTGTAGATAAGTAACAAAAAAATCAGAGTGCTATGTCTGCTATGTTTTAAAAGTAACAAAAAACATAAAACCAAAACTAAAAAATGCACTAAACTTATAATCGCTGAATTTATTTACTAAATGTTTTTAAATTACTTCGGTCGTTACTCTGCACGACGCCACTGGTAAAATTTGCAAATTACTTTTTGTTTAAAATGGTTTAAAACATTCGTTTGTGTGCGTTAAAACTGTGACAGTTTCAACGTCATACTGATTTGCGTCTACAAAAATCGTTTTTTAAAATATTATTACTCAGTATTATACACCCGGTATAAAAATAACAAAGCCGTTTAAGATCTATGTTTACATAAAGTTTTTGTCTTACACCCTGTATAAGATATGTAAAGATTAAAGTGTTCTTAATGATTACAAAATATAAAAATTCATTTACGCTTGCGAAATTAAAGTTCGTACATATAAAAGACGTTTGCCAGTTGTAAATTTTTTTTTTAAATTACAGTTTGGTACTTTTTAAAAAGTGTATTTAATTCAAATACTGAAAATTGGCGCCGAAACAAGTCGTCTATATCGTGACGTCAATTCTCGTGTAAATAACATAATATGGGTTGTTTGATTTGTATGCGGTTATTTTTTCAAGTAATGAATTAGTGGTGCTTTACATAAATAAACCACCATTTATATTTGATATACACGAGTATTGACTTCACGACTAATGGCAATGATTTTAATAGCTATTGAGCATAGTCCAAACAATATTTTACGGTGAATATAATACACACATTAAAAGAAAAGGAATCCTAAAACCCGTGTCAGATGTTTATTCCAACAATCTATTCAGTTAGGGGGAACTTCAATTACTTCTTACTAACTTGTTAATAATCAGGTTTACATACACATGTGCAAACAAAAAGTGTCTTGAACTAATGTCGTTTAGACATTCTTCGATGTTGGATGTACACTCATGAAATTTAAAACTTGGACACCACAATTTCTGTAAACAAAAGTTTGCACATTGTGAAGCGGGCTTAAGGGTATCATTTACAATTCTAACAGCAGGTAGTCTCAGCAGGGGTTATCTTATAGAAGGACTGTAGAATGAATCATTACACTAAGCACGTTTTAGAAAATAGGTAATTTACGTTGCTTACTTAATTTTTTCTTTAAAGAATATATTTGAAGGTATCGCTAATTAAACACCATAGCTCGATTAATTATCGAATCAAAATTTTGTTTAGGAAATGTTTACAAAATAAAATTAGAAATAATTTTGATTTAAAAACGTCTACAAGCAATAACTTTTAAATTAAATCAAAAACTAAACATGGTTATTTGGGTTGACTGATTATTACTTATTTTTAAATAAATCTAACCTACTAATTATTGTAAGTTATTAAAAAAAATCATTAAACTCTCTATTCATAATATTTAGTCCTTACAAAATGTATATTTTATGACGTTTCATTTTTTCTGTAGTTAATATAAAAAGTGAAAATAAAAACTAAGGCAATTCTTATTGTCAACGTATATATTTAGTTTTTTGACAAAAATTTATTACATAATTATAATTAAGATACCAAGTTATAGTTTAAAATTAAATGAAAACTTTTTTTAAATAAAGGTATTACTATATAAATAAATATAAGAAATCAATAATGGGTGTGACCTCCATTATTATTGATACATTCTTGGAGGCGTCTGCTCATTGACGCTATCAAGGTATCAATATAATTAATATTAATCGTTTCCCATGCGGTATCAATGGCTGCAATTAGTGCATTACGGTTTACTGGTATAAAATTTGGCCCTTGTTGTCTTCGGATAACAGCAAGTATTCGAGCCCAAACATTTTCGATAATGTTAAAATCTGGGTTTTTGCTGGCCAGGGTAACAGCTCAAGTTATTTGCTTGTATCCAGTTGCGCACAACCTGCGAAGTATAGGGTCATCATATCCCGATAGTTAATTATCGAATGTTCCAAGAAAATATGTGTAAATAGTAAATGGAATCTACTAACGTAACGTTAAGTCGTTAATTATAGTTACATAACTCTCCTTTCATATAATATAGTTTATATTAATATGCTTATTGTAAAGCTTCGTACACACCTGAACAACAAACCGAGGAACAAACAGAACAACGAACCGAACGGCAATCGGAACATTAATTTGGACGGTGCTACGTACGAATTTTAGAACAGATTCACAAGTCCTGATTGTTCAAAGAAAATGCGCGCGAATGCGTTTGCAGGTTTGGACGAATCTAAACAAAACGGCGAACAAACTTATGCGGGAGAATTAAATTATTTATTTTTGTCCTCCTTTTGTGGGTTTGTTGTGTTTTAGGTAATATTATGGAGTTGACAGAAGGAAAATGTTTTAAATTAATCAGTGTTTAAGAATGCAAGAAAAAAATGATGTTCATAAAATAAAAAAAAAGCGAAGTAAATTATAATTTTTACTCTTCTTTGTGCGTAAAAATTTGGTTGGCACTATCTTCTTGTTTTCCTCAATTTTTCTTCTCAATAATAAATATATATGAACTGAAAACTACTGAAAATAATTATGGGAACAGCACAAACGTTCCGTTTGTTGTTCGGATTGTGGAAATCATAAAAGATCGTTTGTCGTTCTATTTGACTTTCGGTTCGTTGTTATGTTTGTTGCTCGGTTTGTTGTTCAGGTGTGTACGAAGCTTTACAACTTAAGCAACAATTTTTTGGCGAATAAAGATTAGTTTGTGATGTAATATTAGAAACACAAATTTATATCATATCAATTTATGACAACAAAACCAAGAACGTGTATGTTATTGCTAAGAATTATTAAGGAAAAAGCGCAATTGCAGTGTAAATATTTATAATTAGATATTTTCGAAAGTTTATAAGTCCTCTATTGTAATCTTAATACTTAAAAGAAAATCCTGTCCATTAGCATTATAAGGAAATGGCTTTTACTTTATGAATAAGTTTCAATAACAATAGAATATCCTTGCTTGTTTAATTTACTTCCTTTGAGTCATATTGCTCTAAGGGTTGTTACATTGGTCATTAGAAGTATGTAATAAATAAACAATTACCTACTGTTTGAGAAGGGGTAGTGTGAACCAATAAATAAAGTAAGAAATGTAAATTCCATTTTAGTTTAAAATTTCAAGTGTTGTGAAAATGCCACCTCATCTCGGTGCTGATTTGAAAGCGCGGATTGTTTCGGAATTAGCGGCGGGCCGTAGCGTGCGTGAAATTTCACGTATGTTGGATATACCAAAAAGCACCGTAGGGCCTTACCGAGTAAAATGGAATCTTGAACAAGCTTTGGAAAGAGCCATCGGAAGTGGTAGACCTAAAGTACCTACATGTGCTCAAGATCTCGAGTTGTTTCATTACGTAACAGAACAACCATTTGCTACATACTCTAGGGCTATAGCAGATACACATTTTCCCGGATGCCGTATAACTGCACAAAAAGATTAAAGGAGATGGGAATAAAGAAGTATAATGCTGCTGCGAAAGAAGTTCTCAGTGACGAAAATATGAGACGTCGTCTGGAATTTGCAAGGCGATATGTGAACGAACCTTTGGAATTTTGGAATCGAGTGATTTTAGCGACGAAAAAACGTTCAATAGCCGCAACGATGGACCACTAAAAGTTTTTAGAATGGAAGGAACTCGTTACGAAAATAATCACATATGTCCTAAAAACGAAGTGGTTATTTTTCTGTGAATGTGTGGGGTTGGGTTAGCGCGCGGGGTCCAGGAGTTTGTTGGGCTATCGATGGACGTCTTGATTCTGCTGCGTATTTAGATATTTTGGAAACTATTATGAAACCTTCAGTCGAAGTGTTTTATCCAGACGAAGATTATATTTTCCAACAAGTAAGTATTCTTATTTTACTATACTTTCTCCAAAAAATAGTTCGGGATTTGTTGAATTAACATTTTCATAATGTATTTTGTTGTTAAAGGACAACGCCCCTATTCATACTTCGCGGGTTGTGCGCAATTGGATACGAGAATATAACTTGAAGCTGTTACCCTGGCCAGCAAAAGCCCAGATTTTAACTTTATTATCGAAAATGTTTGGGCTCGAATACTTGCTGTTATCCGAAGACAACAAGGGCCAAATTTTATACCAGTAAACCGTAATGCACTAATTGCAGCCATTGATACCGCATGGGAAACGATTAATATTAATTATATTGATACCTTGATAGCGTCAATGAGCAGACGCCTCCAAGAATGTATCAATAATAATGGAGGTCACACCCATTATTGATTTCTTATATTTATTTATATAGTAATACCTTTATTTAAAAAAAAAAGTTTTCATTTAATTTTATCTTGGTATCTTAATTATAATTATGTAATAAATTCTTGTCAAAAAACTAAATATATACGTTGACAATAAGAATTGCCTTAGTTTTTATTTTCACTTTTTATATTAACTACAGAAAAAAATGAAACGTCATAAAATATACATTTTGTAAGGACTAAATATTATGAATAGAGAGTTTAATGATTTTTTTTAATAACTTACAATAATTAGTAGGTTAGATTTATTTAAAAATAAGTAATAATCAGTCAACCCAAATAACCATGTTTAGTTTTTGATTTAATTTAAAAGTTATTGCTTGTAGACGTTTTTTAAATCAAAATTATTTCTAATTTTATTTTGTAAACATTTCCTAAACAAAATTTTGATTCGATAATTAATCGAGCTATGGTGTTTAATTAGCGATACCTTCAAATATATTCTTTAAAGAAAAAATTAAGTAAGCAACGTAAATTACCTATTTTCTAAAACGTGCTTAGTGTAATGATTCATTCTACAGTCCTTCTATAAGATAACCCCTGCTGAGACTACCTGCTGTTAGAATTGTAAATGATACCCTTAAGCCCGCTTCACAATGTGCAAACTTTTGTTTACAGAAATTGTGGTGTCCAAGTTTTAAATTTCATGAGTGTACACTGATGAGCTCGATTCCACAGGTTGTATTTATACTTGTTCAAATAGGCGGAGCTTGCATCGCGCTGGTTAAATCCCTTTTTTCGTAAAGTGCCGTTCGAATATTTGAGGATTGGAATCCAGACCTAGTTGGAGTTTCAAAATTTTTTTCTGTTGAATTAATTAAAATACATCCTAATGAATACATTAACAATAATATTTTTTTCGTTTTCTGATAATACAGTTTCAATAGATAATTATTATTCATTTTAAACATATCTGCATAGAAGAATCACCACATAGAAAGATCGTACAATTTTTTAATAAGAAATTCAATTGGAATCTATTTTCAATGTTCATAATTCCATAAAATGTATATTAGCAATAATTTTACCAAAGGATTAATTACATTTTTCCTTAATGCGTAAAATAGACAAAAATAGCTTTAAATCTTTTCAACCATATAAATTGCAAACTTCAATCATTGCATTTTTTTCTAGAATATGTTTCTTTTTGACCTGCAAGTGTTTTAAACTTTTAAAGTACTGTAAATTGTGATTTGTAGGTATAATACTTAAGCTGTTTATGAGCAATTGTTAGTAGAAATGTAAAAAATATAAAAATATCGAGAAATTGTCTATGAATTTACATTTAATTATATTTTCTTTGTTGTGAAACAATTTTAAAAATCGATTTAAAACCGACTTTAAAAATCAATTATAAAAACAATTTTAAAAATTGATTTAGAAACAATTTACAAATTGATTATAAAAACGATTTTAAAACCGACTTAAAAATCGATATTAATATACGATTTTCGAGAAATAAAGGTAAGTAAAGATTAATCGGTTTTGTTTTCAACGGTTTTGCCACCACTAGTTTCAACCAAATTCAGATTATCATCATCGATTGTTTTTAGTGAAACATTTAATTATGTGCGAATTAAGTAAAACTTTGAAGTGGTTGTCTCAAGATTTGAAACAAAGTAATTGCCAAATAAACACAAAAAATTAAAAAAATGGTTTATTGAAATAAAGCAAGTTAAACGTTAATTTTTTCTAAGTGATTTACATTGAATTTGTTCAATATTGACGTATTTCGTGTACTTAAATGAAATTATTTTAAGCAACTTTATCGTCAGATAACTGTTTTTACTTATCTGTCGACAAAGTTGCTTAATGCGAATGCATTTACGTACGTGATCGTTAACACGAGTCGACACTAGGTGTCGCAAAACTTACTGTTTACTTATTGTTTTATTTCAAGAAAAAATTATTTTGTTATGAATGTTATTTATAAATAGGTTAAATAATAACGTACGTGTATTAAAATTATCGTATAAAACTGAATTTTTAATTTGTTTATTGATTATTTATTCCCCAGTTACTTCTGAACAATTTGGTGATAAAATGATATTTTTAGCATTATTAGTTCAGTAGATAATGGCGATTATATAGAAACCGGCACTTGGCAGCCGTTTTCCAATATGGCGGCATGTTCCCAAGGTGGGATTCGCGGGGATTTTGTGAATCGACTCAGGGACATCCATACAACACATTCTTGATGAAATTAGCTTTCCGATATTTTTTTCCTTCAACGGTCTGATCATGACACAATATTACCATACTATCCCTGGTTAGAGGTACACAATCAAAAATATCAAACTTGAATAGTAACCTATCTCATGATTCTATTCCAAGCTTGTTTGCAATTTACTTCCCTGCTCGCTAGAGGGACCGATTTTGGAGTCCTAGCGGTCAAGGAACTTGCTTGTATACGTATTAAAGCATAACGTCTTCCTTCTAATAAATAATAAATAAATAAATAAATAAATAAATAGTCAAAATAGTTAACATTAGCAATTTATTACAATTTTACAAAACAGGAGTTCTTTTATTAAATTGATATTGAATATTTTATATACAGTTATTACATAAAATGTAACAATATATTCCTAAAAATCATTATTAAAAGAATTTCTACTAAGGTCTATTATGGGTTCCTTTTTTATTAATCAGTAGTTGTTTCTTTAATATGAAAATATTAAAGTGTTTCAGTATTATAGGGTGAAGGAGGGATGCCTAGAGGGCCAAAATAATAGCATCTTCTGATATGAATTTCGTTTAAATTTGTTGTCTATTTTAAAATATCGCTTTTTAGTTTTGAAAGTTAGTGTTACTAATAACAATAACTTTCGTCACTAACGGAAACATTTGTTATATTGCAACATATGGCAATGTCAACGTATTCTTAAAATTTTAACTAGTAAGCATGCATTTTTTGGAGAAATGTTATTGCTTTCAGATATCAATTAATCAATATTGGAATTGACAACATGTTAAAATTAAATATACAGAAACATTGTATATTGAACATTATCTTTGTTTTTATTAATAACTTTTAGTGTTCATATACTAATATTAATATTAAGGCAAGGTGAAAATTAGTATTCGACTGGGTTTCAAAAACCAATGTCACTGAATTATACTTTACTTTTTGGTTTGAGTATAAAATTTACTTTACTAGAATGTGTAATTATGAAATTATATGTTTATTATCGTATTTTAAATTGGCCAAAATAGGAAAAAGTCCAACAGGATGAAAGTGTAAAATTTTAAAACCAATAAACTTTATTAAATAGGAAGAGACATAGTTAATGTAAATATAAAATCAAAAAGAAATAATTTGTTTCTGATTGCTTAATAAAATACGATACTGCAATATTTTTAAATATTTCTGAAGATCTGTTTGACAAAAGATGAAGTTGAGTACAAAAACTCTTTTTGTATTCGTAGCATGTTGTCAAATTCATTGAATCCTATGTAATTGTATTATATTTCTATTTTACAAGTGTAATAGCTATCTTATAATAAATTTTTTATCATCATTCTAGATCGTTTATACACTATAATCTGTAGATTTTTTGTAACCAAAATTCCTGTTTCTTCTAATATTTTTCAAATTGCATATTAACCCAGTCAAATTAGCATTTAACCTCGGAAAAATTCCGATACGGCCATCTATTTCTAAATTGTTTAAACTGCAAAGTAGCTAATAGCCATTCTTTTCGAAAATCCCGTAGTATGCGAAATATTTACAAAATTTTCCTCTTTTTTGACACCACATAAAAAATTTAGCAAGTGTCGGATCGTTGGGAACTTTTGACACAACGTATATAATGGCAATATCTTGTCGTACACAAAAACCCATCCGTATCGAAGCTTTTCTGAGATTCTCTTATATATTTGTCTAATTTGACTGGGCTATGCCTTTTATTTGGGAAACCAACAACTCGAATTGTTTGTATCTTGAAAACTGCACTTTATGTATAAAGTAATGTATATTGAATAAAAAAAAAACTTCTGTAAATAATCCAAATCAAAGTCAGCAACTGTATCAGATTTTCAAACTGTTAAAAAGTTCTTTTCAGTGAACTGACGAGCACAAACTATTTGTATCTCGGAAACTCATCACGTTATAATTTTGAAAATATATAGATATAAACCGTTAATAATATTGTATTTAATGAAAAATCTAAAGATATACGTATTTCTCAAAAAAAAAATATTTTGCATATTTTTTTTCCCATTTTTGCCTTCGAAGTTAAATGTAAAGTAAGCTATTAATGAAATTAACTTAAATATATGTTTAACATAATATTAATAATAACTTATTAATTAGAAATTCTACAAAATGAAACTAAACAACAATTCAAAATTAATCTTATATTGAATAAAAAAAATTGAATATTAAAAAATTATAAAAAGTGGATCTTTCTCTGGAGTTTAAAACCGCTCTACATGGGTACCTTCTTGGCATAGACAGAATAAATTTGTCTAAGTTTACTTGTGGTAGAAAATTCCACAGGCATCTTCTTTGAAGTATATTCCATATATGCTCAATGGGATTGAGGTCTGGGGATTGAACTGGCTATGGCAAAACCTCAATTCTTGCTTTACTTAGCCAATTAGTAACTCTTGTCACATGTAGACGTGAATTCTCATGTATAAGAGTTAAATTGGGGTCCAACGCTTCTGCCAGTGGCTGAACATCTGGTTCAAGAATATTCTGGATATGTTGTTCAGCATTTAAGAATTGATCTTGAAAAACGAGATCAGTTTTCCTACCCAGAAAAATTCCCGCCCATATCATTACAGTAGCACCTCAGTAGCTGTGCACTTCTTGAGCATTTTGTAGCTTTGCTGCATTATTTGGCTGACACCAGACTTTTAATTGGCGAGTATCTGGTCTTAATCAGAATCGCGACTCGTCAGATAAAAGTATAGTCGACCATTGCTCTTGAGTCTAGTTTAAGCGTTCTCGAGTCCAGTTTACGCGATGTTCTCCATTTCCCCTAGGTAATAATGATGCAACCCTAAGGGGGCGTACGGAATGAAGATTGACTTTACTTAAACGACGCCTGATGGTTTGGCTGTGAACTGTCACGTAATCCACTCCCTGGCGACTCAATTTTTAACTCAGAAGCAGATAGTGAACTCTCTCGGAGAGCCTGATGTACAGGTCCTGAAAAGTAGCGATGGCGCGTTTTCTTTCAAAAATTATCTGTATCTCTGTAAGGTTGCCATAGTCTGCTAATTACCCTCTATGTTGTACCGAGCCACTTCGCTACGTCAACTTACCTTACTCCAACTTTCAGCATTCTAACTGCCCTATGCATTTCGTCAGGATACAAATGAGGACCTCTATTTTGTTCATTCATTATGCTTACACTTATCAACGGGTAATAATTTTTGAGAAAAAAAGTAGAAATGGTGGGTAAAGTAATACACTAAAGTTAAAATTCTAAACATTTTAAGATTTATTAATTAATTGCACTTGTTTAATGGATAATTTTGACAGAAAGTTGTTTATAAGTTACTTAGCAACCAAACTCAACAACAAAAGACAATATTAACAGAAGTAAAATCAAGAAAACCAAATAAAAATTGATATCCTTTAGGTTTTGTTTTGAACTCTATATAGGGTGTAAATAAACAATTGCAAAAAACGTAAGTGGTTATTTTTTGTCAAACAATAATGTGGGTTTTTTTATATAAAAGCAACCCCTTCTTAGTTACAGCCTTTTAAAGAAGGGACAATAAAACAGTTTGTAATTTTTTTCTTGAAAACAAAAAAAAATTACAAAGTTTAAAATCGGTGAACATATTATTGCTGTCGAAAAAGCATTAAAAAACATATTCTCATATAGTTTCAAGAGGGAAAAAACCATCCCTAACATTTGTTTCTTTTTTAACTTTTATCCTATTTCATATTTTATTATATAAATTTATTTCAGATATCTGGATTCTTTCTAAACAAATAAGGTATAGTGTATTTTTTTGTAGGATCAACGATGTTTGAGAAAAATAATGTTTAATCAAATAGATCGTATGTATCATGTAGGTTAGAATTTTAGTCGAATTTATGTAGTAGGCGACTGTCATGTTAATATTTTCATTGGAAACGTTTTAGTTAAAAATGAATTATAAATTATCAAATAAAATTAAATCAAATTTTGAAAATTGCCACCATTGCAGCCATTATACATGAGTCTAGACGGCGGCGCCGGTGGCGCATGTAAACTCTAACCTACATGATTCATATACGATGTACTTCATATAACATTTTTTTTCTCAAAAACTGTTAATCCTAGGAAAAATACGAGAGACCTTATTTGTTTAGAATCATGCTATCTGAAATGAATTTTTAGATAATGAAATATGAAACAGGAGAAAAGTTAAAAAATAGTAGATTATTTTACTAGGAGTTAAACAATATAATTGTTGAGCTTAAAAGTTTGCTGGCGAGGTGTTAGCCGAGACAGCAAATTAAGCGAAACAATTATATTTTTAACTCCAAGTGAAATATATTATTTTTCTTCAAGCGTTTATTGCTAGTTTTTATGTGTTATTATCAAATTTTCGAGATTCTCGAGTCTTATAGTGACTTTTATTCTCAACGAATCAAGTTGGTACTTTACTGTTACATTCATAATATGACATAACCGAGGTACCAACCTCTAAATAGTTGTGGAAACAAAATAACTGTTTTGCTTTTAATGTCTAGACAGTAAAAAGAATTTTTAGCGTCTGCCAGTAGTTCAATAATATGACGTTTTATTGTCGCTTGAAGAAAAAACAAATTTTAGGAGCGACTCCATCTTGCAACTATACGAGAATATCACAAAACTATTCATTTGATGCTTTTTTGATAGCAAGAAATGTACGGTCATCATGGTCCAACCGTCTTTACGTCAACAATAACTAGTTTTGAAGACATTTAATTAATATCCAGTGAGTTTCAATCGTACTAACATAAATTTATTTCTAGATAATATTGTTTCATATTTTCATAAATTATTAACAACCTGTTAGATTGTTATCTTTAAGTTTTTGTTTAATTTTAGTTTTTCCAAAACTAAGTCGGGGGCTTCTTATAGGAGATTGACGTTAAAATGAAAATAACTTTGAATTAAACTAACGACATTTTATTTGACGTCTTACAACACTGCACTGATTATAACTAATAATGAAGATAGTGGTGAAGAAAAGCAAAATGATCGGAAATGTATACCTACTTTTAAAATTAGCGATTTGTTTGTGGAAATAAACTAGTAACATGTAGTGTATTCATGTTGGTCAATCGTAGTCTCATTTCAAAAAATTATTTAATAAATGTCACCAATTTCTCGGAATAATACAAAAAGTATATAACATGAACAAAAATTGTAACACATCAATTAAAGTAAGGGATAATACTAGCGAACAAATAAAAATTAACGACGGTATAAAACAAGGAGATTTACTGAGCCCATTTCTCTTCCATATGATCATGGATAAAACTACCAAATGAAGCAAGTTATAATGGGAAATACTTACTTTTATCATCGATTATCTTTTATATTATCTATATGTTAAGCGGATGATGCGATACTCATCTCCAACTCATCAGAAGGCAATCTACAAAGACTGTTATAAAATCAAACCGAAACCTAAACAACTACTTAAACATGATAATTAACACAGAAAAGTCACAATGCATGGTAACAGTGAAAGAACCAATAATATATAAACTCAAAATACATGAAAAAGTATAGAGCAAATTATGAAATTTAATTACTTAAGATCAGAAATAACAAGTAAAGATAACACACAACAAAAAGTAAAGAAGTTAATGATGAGAGCTTCACTGGTAGAAAGATTAATGAGAGGTATAGTATGGAAGAGCAAACATCTTAGAAACAAAAGTAAAGTAAGAATATATGAGACAACCATAAGACATACGCGGCCGAAACATAGCGGATACCTCAAAGACAATGCAAATAATGAGAACAGTGGAGATAAACGTAAGGACAATTAATGGCAAAATACTTACCGCAGATTCAAAAGTGAAGGCTTGTCAAAACTGAGTAATATACATGATGTAGTAAAACTTGTAGAAAAAAAAATAAAGGATAGAAAATAACAGACTAGCTAAAAGCGCAAAAATCAACAAGCGAGTGGGGAAAAGGTGTCAGGGAAGACCATCAGAAGAAGACTTTTTATTAATAAAATGATATAAAACAACAAAGAAAAAATATATAAATACTCGTTGCAGAAGACCCTTCAACCACTCGTTTGTTTCTCAACTCTCCACTAAGCGACTTGTTTAGATGCTTTCTACCACTTGTATTTTAATATAATCAGTATTTTTAATTGTGAATAAAACTTTAATATAAAAAAAACGTACGGGTACTCTATGAGATACTTTTGTTTTCACAATAGTTGCTTGTTAATAGTTCTTTAAAACAATTCAATTTCATGTGCAATACTTAATCTTTACTAAATAAACAATTTAAGGGGGTGTAGTAGCTGAAAATTATACCAAAATATTTTACATCTGCCAATGAATGCTCATTTTTGGGTTTAGCTAAACGAGTTAAAAATCTCAATTTTTTTTTATCCTCTAGCGGCGTTTATGACGTAATCAATATATTCGCCAAATTTTTCTATATAACTCAGGTTTGTATTTTAGTACCTATATTGTTAGTGATTATTAAAAAGAAAACTCTTTTTTCAACGGTATATTTGCTGTAACTTAGATTCATAATACCGAGATGTTTGTAACATTGAAAACTTTTATTTTGATTTTTTGAGACAGTTTACTAATTAACTTGAAATCTGATGGTTATAATGGAGAACGATTTTTTGGCTAGACAAAACAAAAATGATTTTTTTCCCCAAGAAAGTGCTGGACTTTTGGATCCTTTTTTTAATGGAAGATTTCAGTAGGTTACTTATTAAGGGGACAAACAAACTGAAATCTTCTACTAAAAAAGATTCAGAAGTTCTTCTTGGCAAAAAGAGAAAAAAATATCCACAAAGGAGAGGGAAAAAACTGATCCATACATAACATTTTCTCGAGTATCCATACGGATATGTCCGAATTAAATTTTTTAGTGAAAAGTAAAGAAAAAACATTTTTTAATTCAAATAAAATGTGGTTATTTTGAGGGTACTAAAAAACGTTTCTAAACATTTTTTTAAATTTGTCCGGGGTAATTTCGGAAACGGTTACACACATTTTGAAGATAATTTTTATAGAATGATGGAATATTCTTGAGCAGAAGGAATACAATTTCACATTATTTTACTGGCAGATAAAGAACTAATTAGAGAGTATTATATTTATTTCATTCTTTTGGTGTGTCTGTTTTTTTGTAAGCACTAATTTCGGATATGACTGAAAAAAACAGGAATTTTATGACAGTAATGTTTGTCTGTCTGTTTCTTTGTATGGGCTAAAATTTAAAACAATGAATAGATTTTGGCTATCATTTGGATGTAGATGGCTTTTAGAGAGCAATTTTTTATTTCTGTATGACAAAGTCGGTTAATGTTTGTAAAAAAAGAAAGGTCGAGGAATTGTTAATTACTAAATTAATAGGAACATCTTTAAGAAATAGTGTATGCATTTGGTTTTCTTATTAGGTCACTCTAGTGAGAATGCTGGAGATGGTCCTTACTAGTGCCGACGTTTCGGCCGATCTAGGTTAGATTTGTCGAGGTATTCTAAAGATTTGATAAATATGTCGAAACTGCAGACTTTGCAAAATCATTAGATTGTTGTTTCAGTAAATAGTTTGGAAATACGGCATTGAAAAGCCAATCCATCAATGCAAAGGAGAACACTATATATTTTTTTCCTTTTAGTCGATCAGACCTAGTACTACGTTTAATAATAAACATGCGTGAAGCTATCCCGTAATATTGTGTAGAAAATAAAAATCACCTAACATAACCTTGTGAGATTAAATAAAGAAGTTTGTTTGTTCTTGCTAATTACTGAATTAGTTGTGACTGTATCAGTAACTGGTATTAAGACTCAACGTCGAATAAACAGTTATTTACATTAGAGCGTGGAAAGTAGGATTTTACGACGCGGCAGCTTTGTTTTCATTATTACACACGAAATTTGCTGTTTAACCATTTTGTCATACACCACCTAATATGTGTTAGTTTATTTGTTTAACTGACATATAGATGGCGCCACAATAAAAATTAAATGCGCTCTTATTCTTTACATTATACTAACAAGTATGGTGTAAAGTAAATATTTTAAAATCAACTTATCGGATTTTATTCTTAGTTTATTTTTAAGACGTTCCCAAATAGCAGATAAAATCGCCACTACTTTACCGCATAGTAGTGGTACTTTAGTGCATTGTGTGTAAAAATTTCAAGACAAGTATGAACAACTGAAAATGTGCTTTACAGTTCAGGAGGCTAAAAATATATATTTTTGTACTTGTTGATAAGCATGATTTGAACATTTTCATGCACAAATTGTAAAGGTAGTGTGTATTATTATCAGATGTAATTCATTCATATTTATTTCATCTATAATCAAAATCAATAACAAATTACACATTTGAAGTAGCTTCACTCAATTTGCAATTTGTAATTAAATCTTTATTAGTTGTGGGACGTGCGTAATAATTCAACGATTTAAACTGCAACTGTCTAAACGAATTAAATGCAGAAATATTCGCATTTCTTCAGAACATCGCAGTAGTTAATTTTTCACAAAATTGTTAAATTACTCAGCAACTATACATTTTGAGTCACGCATATTATACATAAACTCAATGTCTCAATTCATCAGGGGAATCTAAAAATGCAATAATATACAGAGTGTACCATATGAAATAAGAAAGTATGGTTTATCCCATGGAAAATAAAACACGCTGTATGTACAAAATTATTTTTAGGTAGTAAAAAACTTCAATTCAAACAAACTTTGTTTAAAACATTTTCTCTATCTTTAATATCTGACCCATCAATCAGAAAATACATGGAGCTGCCCCAATCATGTATACACGCATTTCTGGTGAAAATAATCGTTATTGTCAAAAGTTTCCCATGCGCATTCGAAAATAAATACAGGAAAACAATAATTAAATTAAATGAATTATAACCGCATTACAATTAAAATTTGATTTACGCCGTATTAATTTAAAACATTTAAACTCGGCAACAATTACATAGTTTCTCGTTAGCTTTTGGAAATCGCAGAATTGGTTTAAAATGTTTAAACTTTGCAATCATTAAATCTACTTTAGTGAGCTTGGAAAACGCCGTATTAGATTAATATATTTAAACTCCGCAATGGTGAAGTGGTTTTTAGTCAGTCTGGAAAACGCCGTATTTAGCTTAAAATGTTTAAATTCTGTTACTACTAAACAGTTTATTTGTTTTTTTTCAATTTGAAATAAACACAACCTCCGGTCGTTAGTTTCAAATAATAAATAACTAATAACGGTAGTCCGATATTTTCCGTGATAAAGGTATAGATAGAACCTTTTAAACCGTTTAAATCGATTTCACTAAGAAAAACTTTATATCCATTGATCTCCTGGTTCTTACCCTTCTATTTACCATCCCTCTTTCTTTTGTTATTCTAGCATTGAAATCCTCTCTTATTATCAATTTTCTTCTTTTCTACACTTCTATTTACCATTGTCCCACTCTCTTTTCTTATTCTAGCATTGAAATCCCTCCTATAATCAATTTTTCTTCTTCTCTACCCTTGCTTTTACCATTCCCCTCTTCTCTTTTCTTGTTCTAGCATTGAAATCTCCTCCTATAAGTAATTTTTCTTCTTCTCTTCTTTTTAGAGAATTTTTAATAATTTTTTTGCTTCCTGACGTGTAAATGTCAAATTAACATTGAAACTACAAACTCTGAAACGCCATGATTACGTACAGTGCACGCGCCTTAAGGTACATTTGTCAATAAAAATCTTTTTATAGAACAATCATATGATTACTAAATCAACAATTAAAAATTGTCGACCAAAAAATGTAATACAAATCTTGTGCTTTAATAGTTATTTACATAACATGTGTGGAAACAGATTCTTTCGGGAATGAGTACCCGTTTGCAAACCCGTGAATGAGTGCCTGTAGCATTTGGCACGAATTCCCGAATACTGTTTACGCACAAGTTGCGTATGCAATTTTAGGCACGATTTTTTTTCTGCAATTGCATTTTCAAATCTCTATTATTGTGATATACAGGGTGTTTCATTAATCAGTACAGAAAATGAAACTGGAGATTCCTTGCAAAATTTAAAGGGGGTTTAACATAAAAAAAAATTCCTTAAATCCTTCCCTGAAGAGTTACAGCCCCTTAAAGATGTGTAAAAAATTCACATTAATCGATTTTTTTCTGAAATGACTTGAAATAAAAAAAGAAATCTAAACATTCAAATACTACTACCAAGAAGCCTCCATAATTTCATAATTTTATTTACCCTTGTTCTCTGCAAGGGGGTGAGTCTTACTACCCCTTAGAGTTTTTTACCAGAACTTTTTAACTAATTTTTTTTTCAATTTAAAATTCAGATTTTGGAGGGCCAATTCAATTAAAAACTTTTTGTCTCTTAAAAATTTCACGTAAACTCAATACTTTTTCACCAAAAAAATAAATTAAGCGAACTTGCAGAATTTTTAATTAATAAGTTGCGTATGCAAGTTTGACATAAATAACAATATTATTATTAACTATCATTTTTAATTTAAATTAACAATATTATTTCAGAGAGTGTTCAAAATGGGCACCATTTTCTTGAATACAGGCTCTTATTCTTTTGAACAAATTTCCGTTAACGCTACCTAGCATTGCTACAGATTGTCTAACTCTTCAGGGGAGGCTTTAAGGAAATTTTTTTATGTTAAACCCCCTTTAAATTTTGCAAGGAATCTCCAGTTTCATTTTCTGTACTGATTAATGAAACACCCTGTATAAATCACAAAATTTAATTAGTAAGCTGTGGCTATATGCATTTGCACATAATGTATACATTTGTTTTCTAACATCTAGTTAACCTATTTAATTGTCAAACTTTTATTTGAAGATTTGCATTGTTTTACAACATTTACAACAAATAAAATGTGCGTAAATTACATTCTAGATAACGAACAATGTAAGTAAATCAACAAATTCTTCATGGAAAGCTTCTAATGTAGAGTGATTTTTGGTAGTTTTTGAAACACATGTTCGGGATAACAACGTTTCGGTGCCTGCTTTACGTACGCTTTTGATTGTTTTATAGGTAAGGAGTGCAAAAATTATTTTACAGCGTTTAATAAATTTAAAGCATTCCACTAACGCGTTGTGCTGTACGATTGTTGACCTCGGAATTCCACGTCTTTTGGTAAAAACCGTTTTTCGATAGCTCATTCCTATGATCCAGAAAGTCCAAAAAACTTATGTCTGTAAACAAGCAAGCTTGCAAGTTAGTACGCGCGATAGCGCCTCACAGGAAGCATCTAGAACTTTTTTCACAGTAGGTCTGTTCTACTACAAAGAAGAGCGTATCAGAAATTGGGCATGGTACGACGCACCCTTTCTGTCCCAACTCCACCACAATCATGTTTTTTCTCTTCATTTTTTCTCCTCGTTTTTTTAAATTATTTTCTCTAATTTTTTCTCCTCATTTTTCCCTCATTTTTTCTTTTAGTTTTTTCTAATTTCTTTCTCTTCATTTTTTCTCCTAATCTTTTTCTCTTCATTTTTCTCCTAATCTTTTTCTCCTTATTTTTCTCTTTTATTTTATATATATATATATATATATATATATATATATATATATAATATAATATATTTTAATTATTTTATAACTTTACTCCTTTTAATACTATTACTTTTATGGTCATATCACTTTTGAATACCATATGTATTTGCTTACATGTTGCTACCAGCCCGGAAAGGTGTCAGCCCTTTCTACCAGTTATTTGTTGAAAATATTCTATAACAATGCAAATTTTCAAATAAAAGTTTGACAAGTAAATAGATTAACTAGATGTTAGATGACAAATGTATACATGTGCATATGCGTATAGCCTAAGCTTACTAATTAAATTTTGTGATTTACATATGACAATAATAGAGATTGAAAATTCAATTATAGAAAAAAATCGTTCAAAAAATACCATACGCAACTTGTGCGTAAACAGTATTCGGGAATTCGTGTCAAATGCTACCGGCACTCATTCACGGAAGAATCTGTTTCCGCACATGTTACGTAAATAACTATTATAGAACAAAAATATGTTTACTAAATCAACAATTACAACTTTTTTACTGTTAAATGGTAAAAAATAAATTGATTTGGAATATTTTTAGTTTCATGTAAATGATTAGTGTATTCTAAATTATAGTTCACTTTATGATGTAATACAAATCTTGTGCGTTAAATTATTTTATTCACAATCACTATTGTAATGTGTGAATTGCAAACTTTCAAATGGTTTGAAAGTTTGCCGTTATTAACTGCAATGACTTTCCCACGGGTTGAAAGTAAACAGCTGTTCACTTTTGAAAGTAAACAGCTGTTCACTTTCAACCCAAGAGAAAAAAGACAGAGAAAGAAATAAAAAGAAACACGTTTCAGTGTTGCCAATATTAATTTAGCCTGTCAGAAATTTCTGTCGATCGTTGGTTATGTTAATAAATTTCCGACAAAGGATTTACCTAAATTATTGTAGAACGCCAGTATTATAACTGTTTTTTATCTTTAAAGAGTACTTATATTATAGAGTCGCTGTTCTCAGTTTATATTATTTCATAACCTAAAAGTATATAATTGTTGTATATAATTTTGTAGGTCGAAGCATGTGTAGGAAAGGAACGTTTCATTAACAGTACAAGTCGGTGTTGCTCGAAATAATACAGGGTTATGCTATTAGGAACAAACCCATACGTTTTTTGCACTAACTTAAAGAAACCACATGAAACGGTTTTGGCAACTGGATGTATGTGTATAACCAGAAAATGCAACGGGGAGAAATAATTCAAAGAAACAATCCTATTTAATAAGTAAGAAAACGTATAACAATAAAAAAAAGTATCTTAAAGTATTTTCAATTAGATCCATTTGAGGGTTCATTTCTAACATTTATGGTTACGTTAGAATTACCGGATGCATTAATAACAAAGGATATTCCTTGTTTTGTTTGGCTGCTGCATACACTAAATTCATTAGAGCTACTTGGCCCGCTGTCATGAGTTGTGCTTGACAACATAACGGCAACTTTTTTTTGGCCTTCTAACGAATTGTCCACATATAACTCTGTCACTGCACTGGACTTCCAACCGCCTAACCGTTTTAACTGCAGACTATCACCACCATTATCAGCTAGTAGTGTAGCTGCAGTTCGTTGAAAGCAGTGTCCGGTAAATGTTGCTGGTTCTTTTAATTTCAAATACCTATGTTGCAATTTTTTTGGAAATGATGCAATTGTGTTATGCCCAAAAGGCAGTTTTGTAATTTTGTTATATCGAACTAGCATAAATAACCTGTTATTTTCAATGCTTCCACGCATATTTATATATTGTTTTAATATGTTTATTCATTCTGGATTAGAGACCATAAATGCTCGTCAATGGTGTGTCTTCGAATCTGGAATTGAAACAGTGACTCTACCTTCCAGAAAATGTATGTCGCCAATGGTCATTTTAAAAAGCTCGTCACTTCGACAAGCTCCGGAAGTACCCAATATCAAAGCCACCTGGAAATTGTAAAATAAAATTATTTGTCAGTTTGATAAATAATAAACTAAGGAACTTCTTCGGAATATGTACCAGAAGGTTAGTATAAATTTAGTTTTAGATTGCACACTTAAGTTAGGTTATTTTAAGTTTATTTATAAGTTCTTAGCTTTAAGTTGCATCCTTAAGTTAGGTTATTTTTAGTTTAGTTATAGGTTCTTTGGATACACATACATTCCGAAGAGGTTCCAAACTATTTACTTTTTGTGGAAGAAAGTCTAATGGGTGCGTCGTTCAAAAAACCTATTGATTTCAATCTAGAAAACGTACTTGATTTTTTTGGTTTGTAACCCAAGCACAATATTTTCTGATGTCTTCTGGTGTACATTTTTGGTAGCTCACCAATCTTTATAATCTCTGTAGACCTTTATGATAACGACTTTTGCTTTTCTCCGGTAATAAATTTTGAACCGCTTCGTTGGCCACTTCCATTAATTCTGGAGGAGTGCCTAGTTCCATTTCACTTTCTGAACTTTGAGACATTTTTAGTTCTCGAATTTTATACCTACACAATGATTTGTTTTTTGTTTTTCTAAGTGAACTTTATCAAAGCATTAGTTTTGTAACAAATTGATACTGATTGTGATTGATACTAATGAACTATACATTAATTTTAAATGTCGATTAAATTTCTCTATTGTTGTTGTGTTAATAAATTTCCAACAAAGTAATTACCTAAATTACTGTAGAATGCAAGTAATATAACTGTTTTTTATCTTTAAAGAATACTTATATTGTAGTTTCAGTTTATATTATTTCACTTCAAAATGTAATTGTGAATAAAATAGTATACATACCTCGGTAGAAATTTCATTTCATCCTCGCGCTTTATCCGACCACCAGGCTTCGCCTGTCGGTCGGATATAATGAGCTCTCGGATAAAATGAAACATTTTCCACCTCGCATCTAATATACTATTACAGCGCTTAATAAATTTAAAGCATTCGCTAACGCGTCGTGCTTCAAATTTATTTCGCGCTGTAAAATTTAATTTTCTGCACGCGGATGTAAATAACTATTTTAGTTTTGTTCATCTCTTTTCCATAAATCTTTGCTTTGCTATACTTGTCGTCTTTTTTTTGTTTTTAATCAAACTTTTATTTAATCTTCCCCTCGTTTCCATCTTCATTAGGTTCCAAAATACATTTGTTTTTCCTTTTTCTTACCTTTTTTCTCCCGCTCCAATTTTTTTCCTATCTATATTTCTAGTTTTTGGTAACCATTTTTTTTCTTCCACACACATTTTCTTATATTCTCTTTCTTTGTTAGGTCATCATCTGTACAGGTTGCCTACATATTACCAAAATTGTATTGAAATTGATTCGATGAAATCGGAGAAAAAAATAAAAACGAAAATAAATCGGTTTTTCATAATAGATATAAAAATGAATATAATAAAATAAAATAATATATAAAACTTTACGACACACTCATTAAATAAAATCTAGTAGTATCGTTAACCAAGTCTTATTGTTCTAAATTATACAGGGTGATCAAAAACTAGTACCAAACTTCTTAAACTTTTTGTGATTGTATGGGCAATTATAAAGCAAACATTTTTTCTAATTACAACTCTATGGCAATTCTTAAAATTTATAAGTTATTCAACAAAAACTCATTTTATCAACTGCTGCAACAGTTATTTCAATGCAAAATATAAAAATCCTAACTTAATTAATAACTGAGCTACAGAAGACGGGACGTGAGTTACCGAATCTTGTATATACTTTATTGCGATTCATCTTTCGGTTGGTGTTTAGTATTTTTATTTTGTCTTTAATATTTCCCATTTTTATTACCACTACATCTTTTCTTACTTCCGTGGTTTCTTCAATTATCTTTTGTATTCCTAACATCACCTTCAGCATATCTTCTATTTCATTTTTTATTTCTTTTCGTTATTTCATAGATGGTTTATTAACACTACAAAAATTATTTTGATACGTCTTTAAATTAAGAAGTACCAGTGGCGCGCCATCCATAAGGGCGAACTCGGGCCGCGCCTGACGGCGCTACGCTGCAAAGGGCGCCGAAGGCCGAAGGCGATTTTGACATTATCGAAGGCCTAAGATTACAACATATTTTTTACTTTTTTAGTATAAAATAAATATTCTATGTAAAGTGCTGCAACTGCTTTCGTATGTTAGTTTATTTATTATTTATAGCTCGATGCCATCTACTTTAATATCGGTTTCTCGGTCAAAGCAATAGGTTTATTTTACGTTAAAATCACTCCTTGCTTTGTTTTGTATATTCCTTTATCAACGTGTGTATTAAATTTCAACAATCACTAAAAGACTTGGACATCTTACCTTGCATGTTACAAGAGACTTTTGTGTTATTAAAAACATTCAACATTTCTTTCTTCATATCTAGCAAAATTTATCGAACTAATTAATGTGGCGACCGGCAACTAAATAAATTTCATCTGGCATTACTGTATATGCAGTTAGATTCAATTAGAGCCAAACGATTCTTTTCCTGTCAATTCTTAATTTTTGCAAGTTGCAGATCTGCTTGTTCAAACTTGCATCTTGCATGCTTACTGTTACTGCTTTCATTCTTATACGATTATTACCTTCAACCTCCATTCATTGATGGTCGTTTCTTGAAAAACGAATAAAATTAGAATAAAGCCAATTAATATTGTGATAGTGATTATTTTTAAGCTGTTGTGATGGCCGATTTTGTAGAAAAAAAACAGAAAACTTTACAATATAATAAGGTAAGCTAATTTTATATATTGTTTTTAATTTTATTTTATAAATAATTTGAATTTGTTTTGGTTTTAAAATTTATTGGTTCTTACTTCTTAGTATACATTAAAAAACTTTGTCGAACATTATCAGAATAAATAATCAAAATTAACAAAAAATCTGAAACGGTTTGTTAGCTTTGTATTTTTTGTATAATTCTAATTAATTTCAATTTATTTTGTATTTTATTTATTCATCAGACTGTTTGAATGTATTATTTATTTCAGAAGATGTCCGAAGAAGAAAAATGAAAAACTATCTGGCCATCAAAATCTTCTTGGAAAAAGAAAGCGCGAGGAAGATTTGAAGAATAATTATGAAAAAATTACCCATTTCTTTGGAATAAGCAATAAAGATTTGCAGTCATCAGCTGTACCCACTGTAATTGGTAGTATACATCAGGCGGAGGATTCACTTCTATCAACAAGTAGAGACGAAATTTCTACCGACATTAATGTCCTTATTGATATTACAACTACGATCCAACAGCAACAGCTGAAATTGGACTTAACAAAAATGAGTATACTTGTACACCTATTCCTAACGATCCCGGTTTATGGCCAAATGTATTTTTTTCCTCTCAAATTCAAAGCTTATTAGAAAACGGACCTTGTCTTTACCGAAACGAATGTAATGATTATCCTGAAGACAAATCTGATAGAAAATTTTCTTTCAGACATTTTATACGTATTTTACCAAATTCAGAAAATATTAAACGAGATTGGCTTTTATATTCAAAATCAAAAAACTCTGTATTTTGTTTCTGTTGCAAAATATTTAACATGGAAAATTTATTTAAAATTACAAAATTAAGTAATGAAAACGGTTTTAGTGATTGGAAACATATAGGCGAACATTTAAATCTTCATGAAAAAAGCAAGTTACATTGAGAAAATTTTAAAAAATGGTCTGATTTACTGAATCGTTTAAAATCTAACACAACAATTAATTTTGCTTTTCAAAATATATTGAATTTGGAAACTAAATATTGGAACGCGGTTATTGAAAGGATTTTTACACTATCCAATTTTTGTCTCAACAAAACTTAGCATTCCGCGGTAGTAATAATAAATTATTCGAAAAAGTAACGGAAACTTTCTAAAATGCATAGAAATGATAGCTAAATTTGATCCCGTGATGGCTGAGCATACTAAAAGAGTGAAAATGCACGACAACTTAAAAATGCCCCATTACCTCGGAAATAAAATCCAAAATGAAATAATCAATTTAATAGGAAATAATTATAAAACGCATATTTTAAATAATGTTAGGCAATCAAAATATTTTTCTATTATATTAGATTGCACCCCCGATAGTAGTCACCAAGAGCAAATTTCGGTTTGCATTTGATTTGTGAATTTAAATACAACTCAAAATGAATTTTGTGTTCAGGAACATTTTTTAACTTTCTGTCCAATAACAGATACAACAGGAGAAGAGTTAACAACTTTTTTATCAACAACACTAGAACAAAATGGTTTAAGTATTAACTACTTACGCGGACAAGGTTACGACGATGGGACAAGCATGCGAGGAAAACATAATGGTTTGCAAAAAAAGATTCTTAATATAAATTCAAGAGCATTTTTTGTCCCTTGTTGTAACCATTGTTTAAATTTAGTTGTGAACGATGCTGTAAAATGTAATATATTGTGTATAAATTTTTTCCAAGAAATTTATAATTTTTTCTCTGCCTCAACGCGATATAAATGGTCTTGAATTATTACAAGAGTTAGAGTATTTACAAAATTTTTGCCCGGAGATTACGTCATCTCCAAATCAGACATTAAATTATATCAGTAAATATAATTTAAATCAAGCATTTCCAAACACTACTAGGTATAACACTGCGCATTTTGTTAACTATGCCTGTTTCTGTAGCTACTGCCGAAATATCTTTTTCAAAACTGAAACTCATTAAAAACTATCTAAGATCATCAATGTCTCCAGAACGTCTTCAAAATTTGGCTATTATTTCTAATGAATCAGATTTATTTAATACCCTAGATATGCAAGAGTTAATAAGGCAATTTTCTAGAAAAAGGCGCGCAAAGTTGCTCTTGATAATTAATTGTTTTTCAATATCTGTGTATTATATTTTAATGTGTTATTTATCTGAATTTTTATTATTATTATTATTAGTGCAATTTAAAGTAATATGTATCTGTTCGTTCAATAAAAATGTTTCTTGAAATGTCCAGTGTTTATTTCTTAGTAATATTCACAGCTTTTCTGCAAAATTTTTAAAAACAAAATTATTTTGAATTGTGGAACACTTTGATGGGTAGGGGGCAGGGCGCCAGAAAGGCTTGGCGCGCCACTGAGAAGCACTTCTTCTTTTACGTAATAAAACCTTTCCTATGTTCCCGTGTTTCATCGTATGGCTTAGTTAGGAAAATTTTAATAGCTTGACTAAATGCCACATTGACACCATTTTGTTTGTATGGTGATTTAATTTGTCAATCGTGGAATACTTTAATTACTTAGTTTTGCGACTGCAGACTTTGTGTAATTGTACCTCTTATTAAACTGTAAGTTTATTTTTCTATACTCTTACATGAAGTAACCGTTTTGCTAAAGTATATAAAGCGGAATGTAAAATATCAGCTGAAAAAAACTAATCAACATTATAAAATCAACACAGTAATGAAAATTTAAATAAACCAATTTATTATAAATAGTTGTGTGCTAAAAAGTGCATGCTCCCATTATGTACAAGTTATAATATGAATTAACATTCCGAGATATCGCTAATTATGAATGTACAAAAAAAAAACACATGCAATGTACATAATTATTTTACATTAAAATAAAAAATCTTTCTTTTAATTCACTTATCGTTAATTTCCGTTTCTTTCATCATGAACCTCAAAATTAATTTACGACAACCTGATTTGTTTTATTGCATGTTAATAGTTTTTTTATAGTAATTATTGTTGTTTTATGATTCTTTTTTGCAAATGAAATTGTATTGCTTAATGTAATTACGAAGTTTACAAAAACCAATAAAAAATTGTATAATTCATTTTGCGTTCTAATTAATGCAATCGTATGTAAATGCCCTTAAGTGTTTAACAGAAAGTTTTTTTAAATACAAATGTGAAAAGGATAAGTTTGTAATTGTTAAAAAAATCTTTAAGTTTGTTTATTTTTAATTATCTCTAATTCTTTACAAAATAAGGAAGTATTCTGATAGTGATAATTGTCGATAATGGACGTGTGTGTATAAGCAGTCGGAAGTAATCAATTATTTAAAAGTTTTATCTAAAAACACTTTTCTAATTTAACTAATTTTCTCATTATGCCAATATTAAAAATTAAAACAAATATTGGTTTCTTTGTCTATAGTAAATTCAATTAAATCAATAATAAAAAAAATTACATCAATCAATAAATTTTAATTTGTTTCCTAAAGTGGATTTTTGATAACACACATTCAAAGTCCAGAAATTTATAAAACGATTTCAAAAATGATCAGAAGTAAACTATGATTAAGTAATTCGGTATAAGAAAGCAAAACTTTTGTTAAAGAAGTTTTGCAATAACGACAATTTTAAATGTAAAATTTAATTTTAATTTAAGTTATTGAAGCTTAAGTTATCTTTTTAACAGTTATATCATTCTGATGAGCATTTATTATCAGTTTAATTGCACGTGTATCCGTTCGCTTTTTTTTGTTCTAAGCTGATGTATTTTAAATGTGTTTCAATGTAAGGTTATACACTAACTAGTAACAGGTAATTAACGATTTAGTTGTTAATTTAACTTAATTAAATATACTTATATGTTATTATAGTTTTTTGTTCAAATTTAAAACAGTGTTCTGTCAATAAGTCAAGGCTGTCCCCTCGTTTTAATATGTCAAACAGATTTCAAACAATATAAAACCAATCATGTGCCAGAGGTTCATCAAATAGAACTATCGTTCAACTTATAGTTAGCAGGATGGCTTATTCAACCATAGACTCATTTGCTTTAGGTTTATCCTATATGAGAATGAGTATGTAGTTCCAAAATGCACTAGAAGAATGTTCTATCAAGTCAAGCGTTTTAATAAGACAATTTGTCTCAGGAAAATCTCTAAGTTGAAACATAATTCGCCTGGAAATAAGAGGAGGTGAAGAGTATATCATTTCGACTGAAGAAAGCTTCCTGTTCGTCTAGTAAAATTTATTAGAGTCGTAGTGGTAAGATTACACAGCTCTACTAAAAAAAATTTTTGTTGCCCTGGATATCTTAGCAAATTTTGATGTTTTCAAGTGCCCAGATTACGAATTTATTCATGAAATTATTGGATGTGCTCTTGTTTTATGATTATATTGCATATCTTATATTTTGATCAATTATCGGCTTCATTGCAATAAAAAAATTTTCCAGCTATGATTAGGGTTCTGCGCACCTTTTTGCGCATACAAATATCACGTGATCCCCGCGCTTAGGCCCATATCCAGCAGAACAGCTGATCTCAGTTATTCGACATATTGAAGTACTTAGACGTGCATCTGTATAAGTTGCCGTGTGTCAATACTTTGTTTCGTTTACTGAATTTTCATTCTAATATATTTTTCTTGTTTTTTAAAACATGAGTTCATCACGAAGAAAGTGTAAATATAGTACTGATTTGTTTTGTTATATTTGTGGGGTTTATATAACGAAAAAACGAAAGAGAAATATCACAGACTTCGTCAAGGAGACTTATGCCGAATATTTCGGTTTTAAAATGGATAAATTAGATAAGGCATGGGTTCCTCATAAAGTCTGTAAGTCTTGTGTTGAGTCTTTACGGTTGTGGAGGAAAGGAGAACGTGCTGGATTAGATTTTGGTATCCCTATGATCTGGATGGAGCCTAAAAATCATTTCGATGATTGTTACTTTTGCGTAGTAGATGCGAAAGGTTTTAATCGAAATCAAACGTGGAAATATCCAGATTTACAGTCTACAAAATGTTCTGTTTTACACAATGAAAATCTTCAGCGGCCTATATACGTTTCAAAAGTAATTCGGATACCCTCAGAAACAATGATGTTGCCAAATTAACAGAAATCTGTACAGTCTACCAGTGGAAGTGAATGGGAGGGTGAAACATCTACGCCAAAGTTATTTTCTCAAAATGAACTCAGTGATTTAATACGTGATCTGAATTTATCAAAAAAGGATCGGAACTGTTAGCTTCAAGATTGAAAGAAAGAAATTTATTAGCACCGATGGTAACAATTACCACATATAGAACACGCGAAAGTGAGTTACTACAATACTTTAGTGAAAATGAGGAACTAGTGTACTGTAATGATGTCGCGAAGCTGCTTCTGGATATGGGCTCAAAGGAATACAAACCTACTGAGTGGCGCCTATTTATTGACAGTTGTAAAAGAAGTTTAAAATGCGTCTTACTGCACAATGGAAATAAATATGCATCAATTCCGATTGCCCATTCTACAAAACTCAAAGAAGAATACGAAAATATAAAATTAGTTTTAGAAAAATTAATTACACGGAGCATCAATGGTCGATCTGCGTGGATTTCAAAATGGTTAATTTTTACTCGGTCAACAAAGTGGATACACGAAATACCCTTGCTTCATTTGCATGTGGGACAGTAGAGCAAAGCAACTTCATTGGAAACAAGATGTTTGGCCTGTAAGAAATTCTTTAACGGTCGGTAAAGCCAATGTAATCACGGAGCCGTTGGTAAGCAGAGACAAAATCATACTTCCACCATTACATATCAAGTTAGGAATGATGAAGCAATTTGTGAAAGCGTTGGACAAGGAAGGAGATTGTTTCAATTACATTTGTAGAAAATTTCGAAGCTTAGTATGGAAAAGTTGAAAGGTGGAATATTTGATGGTCCTCAAATACGGCAATTGATGAAAGATACAGATTTTATCAAAGCTATGACTATTCCGGAAAGTGAAGCTTGGAAAAGTTTCGTGTTGGTAGTTGAAAATTTCCTAGGTAACCATAAAGGACCAAATTATGAAGAAATTGTGCGAAGTATGCTGACAAACTTTCAGACTCTTGGAGCAAATATGAGTATCAAGTTACACTATCTCCGCAATCATCTGGACAAATTTCCGGATAATCTAGGAAATTATAGTGAGGAACAGGGAGAGCGGTTCCACCAGGATCTAAAAGTGATGGAAGAAAGGTACCAGGGTCGATGGGATAGCCACATGATGGCAGATTACTGCTGGTCCTTAAAAGAGATTGTCCGCTGGAAAATTATAAAAGAAAAGCTCTTAAAAGGCGCTTTATAGAAATATAACCGTTTTCGACATTTTTCTTTCCTTTTACTCGATGTAAAATCACTTATTTATCAAAACATAACTGACGTTATTAATATATATGTTATTTTGTTTTAAGTTTTCTGATTCTTGTAACGCAAAATAAAAATAAATTTTTTAAATAAACCAGAGCAAATCTTACAAAATCATTGATATTTTCATGAATCGTGAGCATAAATACGAGGGCCATTCAGAAACTAACCTCCGATTGGTCATAGTGCGGGTAGTGGGGGAGTAGCGCGCCATCTGTGCATTCACGCGCTCAGCAGGTCAGTCGGCATCAAGCCGTAGTCAGTGAACATCGTACCTGCGCTAGTTTAGTTTTTGTGGCAGTTTGAAATGTGTGCTGCAATAGAAAATCCCGCCAAATGTGAAGTGCGTGCTGTTATAAGGTTTTTACAGCTAAAGGATACTCTGCAGCAGCTATTCATCGTGAGCTTTGTGCCGTGTACGGACCAAAAGTTATGAGTGAAGGAGTTGTCCTCACTCTGCTCGTAGAACAACAGCCCTTCTTGAGTCCTTCAAGTGGGACGTTTTAACCATCCACCTTACAGCCCAGATCTGGCGCCAAGCGATTATCACCTCTTCATGCATATGCAGAAATGGCTCGGGTCCCAGCGGTTTGATGACGACGAAGAGCTCAAAGATGCGGTCACAGGCTGGCTCAAGGCACAAGCGGGTGATTTTTATGCAGAAGGAATTTCAAAGCTTGTGAAGAGATATGATAAGTGCCTCAATCGTTATGGAGACTATGTCGAAAAATAGTGCAAAGATGTAGTTGTAAGATGTATATATTAAAATATTTTTACTTAACTTGGTGTATTTTTTTCAATCAACCGGAGGTTAGTTTCTGAACGGCCCTCGTATATCCAAAATCGATCTTATATCCTGGGCCACAAAACCACTGTAGACCAGTGTTATTACACTAAATTGTATCCGTTTGGTTGTGAACTGTCACAAGGCAAGTCTGTCGGTGGAACCAAGGTCTTCTCTGTTCTTCTGAAAAAAGATTCAGTTTAGTGTATAATTGCAGAACATAAATAAAATATTGAACACGAAGGCTTTGTAATTAGAATCGTTTAGTATCATAATCAGTACGATAAATTGGAATGTATTCAGCACTTTCAAAGAGAAGAACATGTGTCTACCAAATAACCTTGTAATAAAAAAGTTACATTTTTACTACAATGTCACGAGTCGTTCCACGTTTTTGAAAAACAGATGACCATACGAGACGTCTTAGAAAAGGAATACTAATAGGCACAACACCATGATCGTTTTATCAGACTTCATGCTTTAAGAGAACGTTTTATGACATAACGATACAGCAAATTATTTTGTTGAATAACGAAACCGCCAGTCTTGAACACTTTCAGATTTTGCATAGCCTAACTCCATTTGTGAATATCACATTTTAATAAAAAAGTTATGTCACCAAAGCTTCATTGGTAATAGAGGTGTCGAAATGATTCTTGAACCAGTATGTTAAAAAAAGATAAGGTTGTGGGATAATGCTACTTAGTGATTACATCCAACAAATTTCAAATTAGGCGAAAAATATAACTCTACTATTATACCTTGTATTATCAGTTATAATATCACAAGAGCATTGAAAATAATCGATTATTTTTGATGCTCGAGTGGTATTCGTTACGATTATATACGAAATTATTGAAATCTATTAATCCAGCAAAACGTAACAGGTGCGATTTTATTTTGTGTTTTATTTGACGTTCATAAAAACAAATGTTTTCAAGAAAATATTACATTTATGGAGGAGGCGAAACACCAAAACGATTACATCACGTCGTTAAGGGTATATTCGCTTATTTATACATCGTAACCATGAAAAATTAAAGAATTCTATTGGATCATATAACAATGAGTTATGCAGGGTGTCCTTGAATTGACCTTACAAACTGAAATAGGAGGTAGTGCGTTCAAATATGTGTCCGCAAACACACCGTTTTCGAGATATAGGCTGTTAAATCGTTTTTTTGCGATTATATTCAGAACCGTTGGTCACTGAGAAGGCAGCGTTTAAGAGAATAGGCTTCTTAACAATGCACTTTTTTTTTGGTGAGAAATGATTAATTTCGCATTAGGTACGAGGGTTGCCTTTTAAGTGTCGGGAATGAAGAAAAGTGAAAGAGGTATAATAACGCATTTTTTAATTGTTTTTCAAAGTACTCTCCGCAATAGTCAATGCACTTTTGCATTCGATAGAACCAGTCGTTATAGTATTTATTCCATTCCGAAGTAGGTGTAGTCAAAATCGCTGTTTTGTAGGCATCCACCGCTTCTTCAGACGTCTGGAACCGCTTTCCTCGTAGCATATTCGTGATTTTTGGGAATGTAAAAAAATCCGGTCCGGGCTGTATGGAGGATGATCAAGAACTTCGACATTTTGCTGTTTCAAAAACGACTTTGTGGCTCGAGCGGTGTGCGAGCTTGCATTGTCTTGATGGAGCATAATGCGTCGATTTGGGTTATCTTTCCGAAGCTCGGCGATCACTTTAGGCAAGCAAATGGTCGTATACCATTGAGCATTAACTGTTCTTTGATTTTCAAGAGCAATCGTTGCTACATGCCCTGATTTGGCAACAAACGATGCAACCATTTTCTTGGCAACGCTGCGAAAGCGAACAATTTTAGTCGGTTTCAGTTCACTTTGGAAGACCCATACTACAGATTGGCGTTTCGATTCACACTCATAGCTATAGATCCATGATTCATCACCACTTACGATGTCGTAAACGTGTTTTGATGCTCCTGAGTTGAATCGTTGTAGAGTTTTTCGACACCAATTGACTCGAGCTGCTTTCTGTTCTTCTGTGAGGAGATGCGGTATCCACCAGAAACCAATTTTTAACACCTACTTCTTCGTGTAAGATCTTTTGAACTGAGGTCCCTGAGATGTCCAATGATGCCTGAATCTCACGGTATGTCACATGACGATCTTCCAGAACCATGTTGCGAACAGCATCCACGTTTTCTTGAGTGACAGCGGTTTTTGGTCGCCCTTCACGCGGTTCGTCACTAAGGTTAGAGCGTCCTCGCTGACACTCTGCATACCAGCGATAAATGGTTGTCTTTGATGGTGTTTCTTCGCTAAAAACAGCAACAAATTCTGCGACGCATTCTTGCTGGGTGAGGCTTCGTTAAAAGTTAAAAAAAAAATAATCGTGCGGTATTGTTGCGGACTTAATTTCATCTCGTACAGCGACTTGGAAACTTTAACACGCCACTGTTTAAAAACTATCAGGCCCATCTAAATGATATTTTGACATTGACATTGACAAATACCAACAGTTGTTTATAAACAGTTTTTCTGGTTGCTAGGTGATAAAGAACGTTCTATTCCCGACACTTAAAAGGCAACCCTCGTAGTGTCGGAGGTTTTGGGGTTGTCAAAGTTTGTTTAGCCCCTAACTTTTACGTCACTAGAAAAATGACTGTCTTGAAGACACATTCTAAAACTCTGCAGTTTTCTACGCAAAAAATTACTCTTGGCATTTTTTTATAAAACAAGAAAAATGACAATTTTTAGTCAAAACAGGAACTTAAATGAAAAATTTTTGGTGAATTGAATAAAATATTTACACCATAACAAAAGTTAAGTTGTAACAATTAAGACCAAAATTGTTGCTTGCAAAAACCGTAAATTTCTGCCGATGTAAGTGAATCCATTTGTTTCTGAAAACCCCCATTTTCAAGCATTATCTCGAAAAAATATCGATTTTTGGAATTTGTTCAAGAGGACTAAAATTGTAGTGAGCAAAATCCTTTGCAAAACAATTACAAACTCCTTTGGAAAACGATTACAAATGTACACGGCAGTGCAGTCATAACCGAACAAAGGATTTGAACTGTTTTTGTGATTATGAGGGGGTTTCGGAGGGCTTGGGACTTTGAAAACTCAGATTTATATTTAACAAGGACCCCCAACAAGCTTACGTGGTTTGCGCAAATTAATTCCCACTTGTCCCCTTTTTCAGAACAATTTCTCCGGACTATTATAGTTGTTTTAAAAAACTTTTTTAAGTTGGATTACTGAAAAAATTTAGTTGGTGCATACTTACTTTCGATAAAAAATTGAGGAGCAGACTTTCTATATGCATTTTGTTGCATTCTTGTAATTTACTAAAATTACAAAAACTCTATCACATTCAGTAAAAAAGTAACAAAAATAACACAACCATCGTGTGCAAATGAAAAAAATCTGTTTTTTTATAATTTCCTAAAAAACTCAAAAAGTGTGTTGAACAAACTGCACTTGATTTGGGTGTAGAACTAAATCTCGATTGACTGCTAATGGGTGTGTCAAAAACATAACTAGATAGAAAAGAATAAATTTATTGATTAAAAAAATTTGGTGAAGGTGTTATAACATGTCATCAACGTCATCTTTGTCATTGCTACAATCGCATGGCACATATTCTTTGATGTCACTTTTTTTGTCATTTTGAATATTATTTTGGTTTTGCTGACTTGAGAAAATGCACTGTAACCTGTAGAAATCAAGCATCATTCAGTTGAAAATTAAAAAAATGGACAAAATGCATTTAGAAAATCTGCTCCTCAATTAATCTTTTTGGCTATAGATGAAGTGACGCCTAAGGAAGCTAAATTGTAACAATGAGTTCTATACCAAATCTAGTCTTTCCGTTTTCCACAGAAAAATGGTGATGCCATCCGACATTTTCTCATAATGTTTCCATGGTTTTAAAGTGATGGTTATGAGACTTTTTTGTAACAAGTCGTTGATATTGGAATATTTGATAGTCTTTCAGACACTGTAACCGGAAGATAAGAAAGCAAGAAGAGCAACCTTGGCGATAGATCTAACTCCCAATCATTCAAAACTGTTGATTAGGTGCTTCTTACCAACTAGGATCGCTGAAAATGATATAGGTACATCTCAAAAGGAGAGCAATGTGTTACGATAAAAACTCATGTTTACTAGCTTTTACTTTTCTAACGTTAAGATTTTACTGCGTACGTGTTACTTTGCTTATTACGGTCCTGTCTACTTTCAAAGCGAGTTTTACAAGGTCAACGTCTAAAACCAACTGCGCTCGTTTTACTTTCTTTCTTTTTGGTGTGACTGTCAACGAAGACAGTCGTGTTTTGTAAAAAAAGGAACTGCCAAAGGAAATTCTAAACACAAGTACTGGATTAATTTGAAGTTGTTATAACCATCCGTCTATTGTGAAACGTAAATTACACCGGATAGGTAGGTAATGATAAATAAACTGGGATGTGGTTTAGAATGAACGTTTTCGGATGAGCTTATTGTCCTATATTTCAATACGTGTCGAATAGTTTGCTTCATTCGGTTTCTCTAATTATTATAGTTTTTTTGTCTGTTTGTATTTTCTGGGATTACTTTGCTTGATGTCTGCTGAGATTTGATTACGTCCAGAAATTCTAGGTTGTCTTCTGGAATCGTTCCTGCCTTATGCTGTTGTAATTGGAAGGATTAGTCTCTCGACCCTTACTTTTACTCGAAGAAGTGAAATGGGAAAATAAACCTATGCTGTTAGGAGGTGACGATTAAAATTCTGTCATGCAAGGTAGCGTGGAGCAGTGGTTTTGGGATGTCTCGTTTTAACACCGAACAGGGCTTTCCTTCTATAATGTGCCGATGACTTAAATTGCCTTTAGTGCTTTGTTTTGCAGTTATTTCAATTTTGAGCGTATTTATCCGAAGAATCCAATTACCAGTACCAAACCATTTCTTAATTATAACTATTGATGTCAAACGCTCCAAAAGGACGCCTTAATGAACGATTCACGTATGTGATTCTAGTTAAGTAACTTATCTCCAGGTAACTACATGTTAATTTTGAAGGATTGCGGGTCATTGGACCAATTACTTGTACTCAACGGTTTCTTATCCTGTTTGTTCGTATTACTATCAAAGTAACCTTGACTGCTTTGATGAAGTACGTTTTAAGTCAATGTGGTGCTTATAATTTAATTACTCATTATTAAATTTGAATCCACACGCTCTGTGTGCGTAGCTAGCATGATAAGTTTGACGCTCATGGAGGATAAGAACCTGTCTCACTCAATAGCAACGGCTATCGAGTTTTGTCTATCACTTGTATGCTGTTCGTGCTACCACTGACTCCAGAGCATCGACGTTATCGTCTAGCGCGGTGTAGAGAACGGGCAAATTGGGACCAAGAATGGAATTCAATTGTCTTTAGTGATGAATCCAGATTCTGTTTGGGTATGCATGACGGTCGTGCAAGGGAGAGAAGACGGCGCGGTGAAAGACAAGATCCCCAATTTTCTGTGAATAGGCATGTGCACCACACAGTTGGAGTTATGGTATGGGGAGCTATTGCTATTGGAAGTAGGTTACCTTTGGTCTTCATTAGAGGTACATCCAGGAGGTCGTAGACCCCCATATTGTACCTTATGTTCAGACTATCCCCAACAGCACATTCCAACAAGACAACGCACGACCTCATGTTGCTAGGGTTTTTTTGGCTCATTTTAAGGCCAATCAAATTGCTTTGTTGCCTTGGCCACCAAGATCTCCCGATCTTTCGCCCATCGAGCACGTCTGGGATATTATGGGAAGAAGACTACTCAATTTATCTCACCCTGCACAAACTCTAGCGGCTTTGCAGCATCAGTTACAGATAACATGGGATGAGATACCTCAAGAAGAAATCGATCACCTCATTAGAAGTATGCCCAGACGTGTTAATGAGTGCACAAGACATCGTGGTGGAGCAAAACATTATTAAGTTTTTTGAAGAAGTTAACAGTTTAATTTTTATCAAATTGTGATCGTTTACTAATCTAATTCGTATACACTAGTATACCAAAAATTGTTCAAATAATTTCATTATTACTGGGTGTTCCTCTTTCTATGTCACTTAGTATATTTAAGTATACGAAAACATAGCATATGTACTATGCACCTGTAAATTTAGAAAGCGTTCTAAAAGCCCACTCACATCCATGCGTTACTCACTAAACTGTATTCAGAAACAAATAAAGGGCAATGAGTGATGAAAATGTTCTATGACTAGTGGTTAAAAAATGAGTGAGATCTTAGTCAAGCTTGAACCAGCAATGAGTGACTAATCCCTTGAGGGCCAGAATTCGGCCTTAAGTCAGTTGTAAAACAGTACTAAGAACAAGTTAAATTCATGGTAGAGCCATTGTCGGGGCAAATTTTTTATACATTTTATTCATGTGCATTGTGTATCTTCCCAAATTTTTCAATGAAGAACGATACAATGTTTTTTTTATTGAAAACATGCACATACTTCAAAACGAATTGTATTGTAAAAATACGTTGCTGCATTTTGGTAAAAGTTGGTAATTCTTTTTTATTAAGTAAGTAAAAATCGTCACCATCAAACTCACAAAATGCTTCTCGATAGTTTTTAGAAACTTTCGATTAAATTATCACTATTGTTTACAGATTCATTTTTAAACCAATAAGGGTCAGAAAATTTTACTTTCATACCGGTACTTGTGCTGTTGGTTACTTTAAATACAGACTATTAATAATAATAAACCTTGGAAAGTCTTTATACAGTATAATGGTTTGGTTTTGATTTTATTGGTAGCAATGACATTATTCAAGGGTATCCTTAAAAGTAAACAATTTATATCTCACATTAACTAAATTTGATTTAATTCAAATCTTATTACTAATTATAAAATTTCCGCCGATTTCTTACTTTACTTCAGGATCAATTGAAATTAGCAACTAGCAATTAGCAATTAGCAATATTACATAATCATAATATTTTCATAAAAATTAACTAATTCGTATAATTATAAAACCGAAATATCACCGGCTACCGTAAATAATTTACAAAGTACTTACTGATATTTATGCTAGACCTCATAGCAGGATCAGTATAAATAAACATGCAAATATTGAAATCAATCTTCGGATTGATTAGTTTAAGGTCAAAATAAATTAGAGAACTTGATGTAATTACAAATTCAGTATCATAAACTTCATCTTATGTATTTCAAATCTAAACGTATATATGATCGGTTATCAAAATATTGGTCACAACATCGCCACTAATATTTTTACAGTCGCACATGCATTTACTATCTTCAAGTTGTATCACATCTTTAATAATAGAAATGTAACATATCTATGTAAATAAATTGTACTTATTGCGTCACCATTTTCAAACTTAAATTATAATTGTTAGAATTCTTAGTTTCTAGGTGAAGGATAAATTTTTCCTATTTTTAAAGTTGCCAATTCTAACTTTTTAGGGTTGATACTATAAAGTGGTTACACGTTGTAACTTTGCTATCTTACTTTTTAGGATAAGTTTCAATAACAAGACTTTCGGTTTGACTGGAAGTGGCTTAAAAATTAATGGTTTTATTTTTTAATTTCAAATTTGCAAACATACTATTTACTTAATTTGATACAAATACTAATTAGTATTGTTAAAATAACTAAAATTAACAAATTTTAAATACACCTAATGTTAATGAAACTATTTCAATCATTCACACGCTTTAAACTAATTTGGACAATGCAGTACTCAACCAACGCATTTCTAATAAATCTGATATTTGTATAAAGTGCATTACAATCTTGCAAATTAATTAGTGAGTTTTATTAGAATGTCAAATTAAATTTCAATGTTATATCCTTTCAAAATTGCACGCAAGTATAATTTGTATTTAAGTGGACACACGCGTATTATAGGCTATTTGTTTTTTTAACTGTTTGTGTGCAGTTTATATAAGTGACCTCAAGACAAAATTGTCAAGTCTTTTACTTATTCCAAGGCAAATTAATAAAACCATATTTGTTTTTATTTCAAGGATTTTCTACTATACAAAATGCAACAATGTACAAAATTAAACAGAAAAAAAAAGAAACAAACGAGGTAGCATTACAAAAGCAGTAAAATGAATTATTATAGACTTTTTAATATTGCATTTGTAACTCTTATGAAGGCATATTAGCACAACCTATCATGCATGTAAAATTACTTACTATAATTATTTAATGTAAAGCGAATGTCAGTTTTTTCTTCTACAGTTACTACGTGGGTTTCGCTTTTAGGTAAGTGCTTACAAAATTAGGTAGGTACTTTTTCTTGGTAGGTACTTATTTTAAACTTAAATTATTATCCGTATTTACTACAAGATTGTGACAATTTCGTAAGTGAGTAAGTGTAGGTATATTATTTCTAAATTGGGTGTCAGTGAATGTTGATATTAACATATGAGGTAGTTGCAACCGTTCATCTGTAACGAATTTTGTAATATTATACTTAAATAAACGCATGTTCTTTTATGCACATGTAAAAATTTTTATTAGAAATAGGGCGATACACAAAAGTTTTATGCGAGTTCCGAATTCTCCCTTCTGCATTTCTGAACGCATAAATTATTTCGAGCACAATGGTTGGCTCGTTGTAAAATTCGCCTATTATTTAAATAATGGCCTATAATTTTTTAATAGCAAACCTAACAAACACTAGCTAGAGGTAGTAAAGTGCAGAACGAATCGTTGGGACGTTTATGCTACAATAACTTATCATTCGTTGCTTTGTCCGTGGAGGTTGTGAGGAACGCTCGTCAAGGTTTTAATATCCTCGTAAAACTTTTCTGGACACAGCCCCAATCAAAAACGAGTGACACGACTTGATAATCCCTTAGAAGCTTTACGGTTGTAAATAATGAAATAAAGAAAACTTCATTGCTAACAGAAGCTATAGAATAAATTCTGTTTATAGAGATAATGAAATGTAACGAATGTATTACGTTTTTGTTTCTTATATATTTTTATGCGAATTGAGTGGCTGTATGGTAAAAGTAATACGAACGAATTTAGACAATAGAAAAGTAAATTAAATTACAATACTTTTTGCACTAGACTTTAGCGTGCTGAACACAAAGGTTGATAGTATGAAAGTAATTTCATTTTATACAAAACAAAATACAAATATAAAATAGAAATTTTATGGAGTACGACTAATGTAAAAAGATCACATTGTAATCTTAATTAAATTTACATGTAAAATTCAATATAAAAATAAGTTTAATAATTCTATTCCATTTGATGGAAAAGAAAATATAGTAAAAACATTTCAAAAAATTTAAAACTTTCAATTTTGTTAAACAATAAAACAACTTTAGTAAAATGTAATTAGTTGCCAATTGATGGACACTTAAACACTAAACAATCTATAACAAAAATCTAAGCTGAAACCTAAAGACGATTTGTCCATATTATTTTGATGAAACTTTTAAAATTGTATCAATCAAAATTTTATTTGTAACACCCTCTGTAACAAACACTAGTTAGTAGGTTGGTAATACACACGTGACATATATGGAGAATAAAGTTACCAGACATTATTACGCAGCGGAATGTTCGCAAGATGTACGTTGTTAACTAAATAATAAAACTGTTCTTTTATTATTACCACAGTTTATTACTACCATCAGCTTCCATAAAGGTTATGGGCTCAGAAAGTTATATATTTTGGTAGTAATCTGAAATTGTATTATTTGTGTGTACCGGTTTTTTTGTAAGCGCATACTTGAAGTATTTAAAAAATAAAAACAACATGGAGGTGATCGCGACGAAGTTAAATAATTCTAACTGGAATGTCTGGAAGTTTCAAGTAAAGCTAGTTCTGATGGCGAAGGGATTATTCGAAATTACCTGTGGAAATGAATTGAAACCTGTTGAAGATGAAGACAAAATTACTAAATGGAAAATAAAGGATGCCCGTGCACAAGAAGCACTTGTTCTCCGAATGGAAGAAGATATTATTTCTCACGTAATGCAATGTGACACCGCTCATGAAATGTGGAACAAACTGGAGAACATTTTGAGAAGAAATCCGAGGTTAGCACGCATCTGTTAAATGAGCAATTTTATAACTTGACGTTTGGAAATGAAACTGTAAACAGTTTTATATCAAAAGTGACAAATTTGCAAGCAAAATTAAAACAATCTGGTGAAGATATTCCTGAAAAAATGATTCTTACAAAAGTCATTATGTCCCTTCCTGATAAATTTCGTCATTTCCGGTCTGCATGGGAAAGTGTCAGTGCGGAAAATCAAACATTAAATAATTTGACGGCACGTCTTTTAATTGAAGAGCAAAGATTAACAAATGATGAGGAGAAATCGATGGCACTTGTGACAGTTCACCGAGGGACAACAGAAAAAGCAGCTTGGACTGGGGTCGGTCATACGACAAATATAAATGGTAACAAAACAACAGAAAATGTTTTGTTTGTGGAAAAATGGGCCACTTAAAAGTCAGTGTCGAAATATCGAGTGCAATTATTGCAAAAGAAAAGGTCACTGGATGAAGGATTGTTTCGCAAGAAAACAGAAGATAGAACGGGATAAACACCGAGAAAATGCAGGCAGTGGCAGTAGAGGAAGCGTTGCACTTATAACAGTTTCGAGCGACATTCAATCCCGAGCAAACATGGAATGGTTTATGGACAGTGGAGCTTCCCAACACATGTGCAAAGACAGACGTTTTTTTGCAGCTTGGTAGACCTAGAAGTACCGAAATATGTAAAATTGGAGATGGGGCAACTTTGCAAGTAAAAGGTCAAGGTAACATATGTTTATTATCATATAATGGTACCAATTTTCATCCTGTCACTTTGTATGATGTACTTTTGTACCGGATTTAAAGGTAAATTTATTTTCACAAGGTAAAGCTTTAGACAAGGGTTTGTCATTGTTTTCTGATGCAAAAGGGGCAAAGTTTGTAAATAAAAATGACGTCACTGTAGCTGTAGCCATACGATGCGAAAAATTATTTAAAATGATGTTTAGATGGTCTGACTCTTCTGAGCACACATGCCAAAATCAAATATTCAATACATCTGAGTCTGACGCATGTTATTTTGTAAATAAAAATAAAAACTATGATCTTGAATGGTGGCACAAAGCTTTGTGCCATCAGAATGTTAGGTACATAAAAATATACTCAGCAGAAACCAAATTGAAGTAAAACAAACTGAACTGTTTTGTAGTTCTTGTGTGCAAGCTAAACTATGTAGAGAACCTTTTAAAGTAAATGAAAACAGGGCAAAAGAACCTGGAGGTATAATACACATGGATCTCTGTGGTCCAATGGAGGAGGCTTCTTTCAACAACTCACGGTATATGTTTTTGCTGAAGGATGATTATAGTAGCTATAGGTTTATTTATTTCTTAAAAAATAAGTCTGATGTGTATGAAGTTTTGAAAGATTTTCTTGTGTTTTTGAGAATCAGACAAATAAAAGGGTGAAAATTTTAAGAAGTGATAATGGTGGGGAGTTTGTAAATTTTTCAGTAGAAAATTTACTTAAAAGAAAGGAATCAAACATGAGTGTACTGTGGCATACACTCCTCAACAAAATGGTAGGGCAGAGAGAGAGTTTAGGACCTTGATAGAATCTGTGAGAGCTATGCTAGCTGAAAGTAATTTACCAAAAATTTTTGGGCTGAAGCTGCGAATTCCGCAGTTTTCTTGTTGAATAGAACTGGCATGTGCTCCATTTAAGGAAAAAACACCTTATGAATTAATTTACAACAGGTATTTTGATTTAAAAATGATTAAGGGTATTTTTGGCAGGAAAGTGTGGGCTTACGTTCCAAAAGAAAGAAGGCAAAACTAGACATGAAGAGTAAACCAGGAATTTTTGTCGGATACTCAGATAATGTTAAAGGGTACAGGGTGTATTATAAGGATACAAACACAGTAGCAATTGAAAGAGAGATAACGTTTGAAGAAACGGAGAAGTTAGTAGAAGAAAAACTGGTTTCTCTGAATCTAGATGAAAAGATGAAAATGTGGAAGGAAAGGACGAAGTAAAATTACAGGATGATGAGCAAATTGAAGAACCCTTAGATATACAAGAGGATATTGAAACAATTCGAGAGCCACATGTAGATGTAAACGTAGATTTAATACCTGAACGAACACTAGTGGAGGAGAGAGATCGAAGACTGCGCCCCAAAAATGTCTTAAAGGTGCCTCAGAATCTAATCCATGATTATGACTTAAGTTATTTTAGTTTGGACACTGATGAACCTGCAACATACGATGAAGCAATAAATAGTAAATATGCAAGCAGATGGAAAGATGCAATAAATGAAGAAATGAAGGCCTTAGTTGAAAATGACACCTGGCAACTTGTTGAGAAACCTGAAAAATGTGAACTAATAGATAGCAAGTGGGTTTTTAAAATCAAGAAGGATAAAGAGGGAAGGATATATAAGTTTAAATGTAGGTTAGTAGCAAGGGGTTTAAGCAAAATGTTATGGAAGATGTGTATAGTCCTGTAGTCAGATTAACTACTGTTAGGGCGATTTTGGCTGTGTGTGTCCAGAGGGGGTGGACAGTTTATCAAATGGATGTTTGCAATGCTTTTTGCATGGAGAACTAAAAGAAAACTTATATATGTATTTACCAAAGGGTTGTGACGTAAATGGTAAAGTTTGTAAACTAAATAAAGCCATTTACGGTTTAAAAAAGCGCCGCTCTATTGGTATACAAAATTTGATAACTTTATGTTAAATGAAGGGTTTTATAAAAATAAA
>JALBCR010001298.1:235000-259348 GCA_030710515.1 Abscondita cerata
TCATAAATTTTGAAACGCCCTGTATAAACAAAAATATGTGCCTCCAGTAATTGTACTATGTGTAACAAATTTTGGTTTTTTCCAACTATGTTATACTCCAATGTCATAATGTTTGCGTCACCTCAATTTCTAGTGTTTTATGGGGTATCTTGCTTATGGGTGGAGACAGAATGTTGCGTTTCTGGCAATAGTCTTGGAGCTAAGGGGTGAACTTAAAAATGGTCACTTTGGGAGGACCCTTTGTATCTCGACTATGCAAATATTTACATGTAAGTAAAAATGTGGTCTTATAGATTTACTTACGTAGCATTCAGTTGTCTAATTGAATTTTTTCTAAACATAACCGTTTTTTTAGTTATTGACTAAATTTGTATTTTTTTAATTGGACACTATACAGGGTGTTTTAGTGAAAGCTTGCAAAAATTAAACAGGGCATAGGGGATGCTCTACTGAACAATTTGAGGTAGGGAACCTGGGGTCCGATAATCCAGCTTAAAAGAAGATATGGGACTAAACTTGTCTGGGGTCTGATAATACAGCTTAAAAGAGATATGGGACTAAACTTGTTTATCACATTACTGTCAACTTTTTTATTTACATTAGTTACAGTTAATTTACAAATACCATCATTGATACAGTTAACGTAACTTGCAAGAGTTGCTCAAAGTGACGGCCACCAACCTTAATCAAGCTTGAAATCGGCTTACAAAATTCTGCCGCACTCGTTCAAATATCCTTGGTGTGTTTCGAATTACATAGCAGGCAGCTACAACCTGACAGACACACAATCTGATAGAGAAGTTTGCTTCCATATCTCTTTAAGCTGAATTATCGGACCCTAGGTTTCCTACCTCAAATTGTTCAGTAGAGCATCTCCTATGCCTTGTTTAATTTTTACACGCTTTCACTGAAACACCCTGTATATATTTTTTAATTTCGATTCCTCTTTTAATTTTTGACAAATAACAACTCAATAATTTATAAAAGTGTCATATTTGTTATATCATTGTTTTTATATACTTATATAAGTATATAAAAACAATGGTTATATAGTAGTAGGCTGTGATGGATTGTTTTTGATAGTAGGTAACCATAACGACATTTTGACGTTGATGTTGTTTAAAATTGGTCTTTGTTTCATAAAAGAGCCATACTGATTTAAGTTGGTTTTAGTTTGAGGAACTCATTCCACTCATAGCGAGTGACGTCGGGTCGCAGAAGAACACCTGGCGATAACGAACGCGACATCTTAGCGTTAATCCGAAGGCACCGTAGGCGGGCTAAAAGAAGCGAGTATCCGACCGACCGCCTAAAAGACGGCCGGAACACGAAAAACGGAAAATTGGATTTTCTTTTCTGTTTTTAGCATTTTACCGCTTCCGATTCGAAAATAATTCCAATTTTATCACGTCCCTTCGTATATATCATTGTTTTATGGAAGATTAAAAAAAACTCTTTAAACATCATGTTTAAGATTTTTCCAATCTTTTAAAAGCTAATGATATATACGAAGGGATGTGATAAAACAGGCCATTTTCGAGTCGGTAGCGACGAAAAGAAAATGTCAAATTTCCGTTTTTTGTCATTGGTTCAATGACTTGAAAAGTCAGATTACTACCATGCCTGTACTGTAACTTTGCTCAATGCTGCGTTCGTTATCAAGCAGGTATTTAAATTCCCGACGTCGCTACTATGATGGAAAGATTCCTCAGCAACTTAAATCGGTATTCTTTTATGAGCATACAGTACAAGCTGGCATCGGCTTCCGCCTACATCAGAAGCAATCCACAAACTACCACAGGATAATACCTTATATAAGTATATAAAGTAATATTCTAATATGTTCACTTTGCAATGATTGACCATTTGTCAGAGCAAAAAAGAATCGAAATCTTCTAACAAAAGTGTTTCAGTGAAGCGTGTAAAATTAAAACATAAAGATGCTGCTGCTGAACAATTTGGTAGGAATCCTAATTTTTTGAATAATTCGGCAGAGATATTTAAAAACAATGCTCTATTCCGGAAATTGTGTGTTGTGGTAACGCTGATTGTTTTATGGTGGCTGCATCAGATATTTGAGCATCTTTGTAACCATTTCAAACTTGGGTGGTGGCTTCCATCAATTGAAGCAGTTATTAAAGTCCGTTAACTGTATCAATGATGTGACAGCATAAACTTTAGTAGCTAAGCTAGTTGGTTATATCTTTAGCTGTGATCGAGCCCCAATTGGTTACATACACAAGCTATTTTCGAATATACACTCAGTGAATAATCAAACATCCTATGCTTTTTATTCCACTTCTTTCACTAAAACACATTGACATATGTGTCTCAATGAAAGCCACAGTATGTCAAACTTTAAAAAACGGCCATGTTAGCTACTCTTTTACCCGTAAATATTTGTATGGTCGCTGCAAGAATACTTCAAGTGACTGCAAGATTCTGCTGTTCCAGAGTATATAAAAGCGTGTACACTGCTTATAAAATAATGTTTCTGCTTCCCTCACTGTTTGACAGGCTATGTATGGTGAAAAAATAAATTTCTGATTATACATAATCCCAGTACTGGAGAACTTTATCTTGTTTGCTTGATGCATTTTAATACGCTGTTTCGCTTCATTTTTAAACATCTGTAACAACTAACTAAAATAGGACCATGTTTATAAAAATAGTACTTAAGCTGTATTTAAAAGCAAAATTTGCAAAGCATAATGATGCATTTTTATGATCAGACTATGATGAAACATGTCATTTGCTGTTTCTAGACGCACGTCTGATAAATATGCAATACACATCATGTTAAAAACAAACGCTGGCAAACCATTTCCTCATCTGATATATCTAAGTGAGAACTTACATGTTGAACCATTTATATAAAATTTTATTTGAGCTACGCGAAAACAAGCATCTATATATTTTTACCTGTTAGTCTTCAGGTAAATTATACTAAAGCTTTAATGTCTACCTGCTGAAAATATGTTCGTGCCGCAAACTCCGTTTTTTGTAAATTCATACACGTTTTATTAAATATATTTTGTGTTAACTTTCAAAACAAATCTTTCATTAAAAACACAAGAAAATAAGCTGAACAGAAGCTAATATTTGTGAGAATATTAAATACAGAAAATTCTGGCTGCTTTGTCAGTTGTGTCAAATGCGGAATAATCGATTATACAGTTAGCAATTTAACAGAACACGACATTGCTGAGATAACGAGAAAGCTTCAACGTTAATTAACATTCAAATGCAATTTTCAGCTGCTATTCTTTGACTAACAATGTCCAAGTTTTATATCTTGCACACAAAGAAGATATTTCCTATGTCGAGACCAAGCAATGCTATTGAATCTCGGACAGGATTTTAGGCCATTAGTATTCGGGCCATATGCGCACACTGAAACGGCTGATAATAAACGCTTCTATTCATTACACTGGTAATACGCTGCTACTGCTGCGTTAATTCACTTATTCGTAACTGCTAAGTGGAAATTTAACCGTGAACCAACTTGCACGACGTTATAGTATTTACTGTATTTTGTCGACAGTTTTAGACAAAAGCACTTTTATTTACGACTTGCTGATACAATTTTGAAACACCCATGTATAGCAAACCAGAATACACATCATTTGGTAAGCTGCTGCATGTTGTTCAACATTTTTATTTATCATCAGTTTTCATTACAAGAGGCTGAGAAATTTTTTTCTCGCACCTGTAATCGTATGCTGCACTTTCGCCAGGCCTAATCGAATGAAACCAATTTGATGCGGCAATAAATGTGAACTATACGCGGTCGACGTATTATTAAATGTTTGCAATGAATGGCTCCTTCATTGCAGAACTATTCAGTTTCATAAGTTTATCGAACGTGTTAGATTGAAAGCAAAAAACCAAGAATATGTTTCTAAAAAATATGCAAAGTCTGAAAATTTGATTTGAAACCTAATATGAAAACCAGGGATTTTAATAGTGTCTGTGAGAAAGAATGAATCAGTAACGATTACCGAAAAGATCTGAACATATGTATCACATACGAACTTTTCCTTGGGTAGTTACAGGCCTAAATGAGGACATGACAGTTATACCAACTGTTAAGTGAAGCTTCAAGTAACGACCAGGATTAACTTTGAACAGGTAAACGGCAAGAAAGCAAGATTTGCGGCGCTGTGACAAGACAAAATTGCGTTTACTGGCACAGTACAGCTATTACGCTGAAATAGTGGTTGGTAAAATAAACGCTCATTTCAGTAGCCCCTGAAGGACCAGGTTTACCTTTCATTTGATGTAAAAAAGACCAAAAATATTTTCTTTGTTAACTGTTATTAATGTATCTGTGAACCAAACCTGGCTTGTATTTTACGCAGTCGGTATTCTGCGGCGCAACACAACGTGATGTCAAAAAATGAATTGTATAGTATACCTTCAGTTTTCTTAAATTACCCTCAATAACACAAATGTTACTTTATGTCGCCCATATGATTAATATTATTTGCACGAAAATTAAAAAGTGTGGCCGACATAAAAAGCAGTTAATCGCTTAAATTTCCAACAGTAGGTGCAATTCCTGATTTCTTATTTCGGGGAAATTTAGCAGGGACGTACTTGGCAATCTTCAGCTATTCACGACTGTTTCAGTTCCTATAATTCATTAACTTAGGCACAGTTCTGGTGTACAAATTCACTATTAACTTATAAAAGTTTTGTTTATGTGTGTTACTTTCAACATGCCACTAAGCCTGTCATAATTCGATCTTGCCCCATGACCTTAGCAGATATGTGTAACTTTCACTAGCCTTGATCATTTCACATTTCAATTTTCTCTGAGCCAAGCATGAGATAAGGCAAACTTAACGTGAAAAATGGTAAATATTTTTATTTTAACCAGGCTTTTTGTTCATAGTAGATTTAGTGGCATATTTGTCAATATCTGTATTTTTCTACTACAATTTTATCTATCAAGAGATTTTATGGAAAGCTTATTAAAACAACAAACTTTATTGGTAACTTCAAAGAACACAGTTTTATTATTAGTTAACTATCGTTTGCATATTATTCTCCATATATGTACTTATGTAGTACCAACCTACTAACAGTGTTTGTTACAGAGAGGTGTCCCCACGATTGATCCACCCCGCTCAGAAATATTGTACTGATAATGGCAGCATGTTTTGTTCTTTTAACTGAACCACTGGGCCCCGGTGAGTATCTGCAATTTTCGCCAGTCTGGCTCTTTAGCTACACAATGGCTTTCTATTTTCATTGAAAGTATTATGTCATGTGTTAATTCTTTTAACTTGTTCGCCAAAGAACAAATCAGGCTGAAACGGAGTATTGTCTTCATAAATTGGCACAACTGTCGTGCTACAACTAGCTTACATTTCACAACAGCTTAGGCTAAGCAGCCAACAATTGCTATACTGAAACTTAATGTATATTCAGCACTCTGTAGAAAATGGCATACTCTGTTTCTTTGAGATTCCATGACAAAATACGTTAAGAAAATGTCACTTGTTAGCACTCTATCGCATACACAACATGTAACGTTCTACAAAACATCAGTTTAGAGAAAACGATCATACCAACTGCCATTTTAACTGTCTGTAAATTTTCACTGGTTTTGACTATCTAGGGTAATGGCACTAACTTGAGCTGTAGATAGCTTCAGTATAGCATACTTGCTGCCAATGATTTTTATACACTTCTTTTCGATATAGAAAACTGCGTTTAACCGTCTTTTAGAAAAACTGTTGTCATGGCAGAGTCACGATCTGACAACGCAGTGCACAATCTACATGCAAATACTGTCGGCATTGACAATGCAGATGTTTTACGGCAACTCGCCATCTTATCTTCAATACCGATATACCCCTGAAAATAGCGCGAACTAAATGTACTAAATGTAAGATATTTGGAAATTTTAAGCAGTGAGCTTGGGCTGAAACAAAATATCATCAGCAGATTATGCAGCTAGAATAACAATTGCATCTTGATATCTTTACTACAAGCAGTTGTCTGACTAAACCTTCATTAACATAAAGTTATCAAAAATTTTGCTGTAAAACGGCAATTTTAAGCAAGTAAGTAACTGCTTCAGAACAAGCAGGTAACTACATTAAATACAGGATATAGGATTTTCTTCAAAGTTCGCCGTAAAAAAAAACTATAAATATCTAACTGTCCTTGTTTAAAGCTCGCCTAACAGTCAATGACTGCAGAATTATACACAACTTCCTGTTTGTTAAACGAGTAACTACATTTAAACATAAGGAACTAATGGAAATTCTAAAATTTAAAAGTGCGTCGGAGTTTTCTCAACTGAGTTGCCGAGTACTAAGATACTTTCATTCTTTCATTTATTCACTTTCAATCTGAAAAAGACTGCTTAATCATGTTACGGAATTCTGTGTCCAAAAGCTAAAATAACAAATTGAGCACGAAGGCACGCTACTTTGAGTAGCAGTGTGACTCGAAGTATTGTTCAAGTTTACAACTTAATGTGGCTTATTCAGTACCATACAGCATATCTGCGCTCATCATCCTGTAGATTTTAGGTCCCTTCATGTACTCGTAGATTTTAAGAGAAAACACCACATTTTAAGGGTAGAAAGCAATTTTTTAACACTGCTAACTTCTCACCTTTCATTTGACCTCTCTTTTGAAACCCTTTACTAATGTTTGTAATACTGTAATATTATCTAATGTCGACAATTTGCCAACATACAGTTTTGCCTGCATCGGAACAATAAGCACTTCCTTAATACTAGCAATATCGACCACCAAAATCAAAATTTAAAAACAGAAATAATTCATAAGGTGTTTTTCATATATTATGTCTTTTTCAACAGAAAAACTGCTAAAATTCAGCAAAAAGATTCTAATACCTCAGATTTCTCTGAGTATCGAGTCTACTTCTCTCTGCCCTACTAGAAACAATAACCACAATACACTCATGTTTGATTCCTTTCTTTGAAATAAATTTTCTACCTTTTAAAACTTCCCACCGTATCACTTCTTGGCCTCGCCCTTTGTCTTGGATCAAATTTACCAAGAGTCATTCAAAACTTTCATACCACATCAGGCTTATTTTTAAATAAATATCAGGCTATAATACTATAATCGTCATTCGGCAAAGAGCGCAAATTATTGAAGAAGCACACTCATACGAAAAGATCAATAGTCAAGGTCTTTGCCTAGGCAGCACAAAGGTTCTACTACGCTCAGTTTAACTTGCACAAACTTACAAAGCAGTTCGGCTGTTTACTTCAATTGATTTCTGCTATTTGCTGTACTAACTCTGTTAACAAGCTTTGTTATACCTATTCAGATCATAGTTTTGTAAAAATAACATCGTCGAACTTTCAGGCTGTGATATACAGTATTTGTGTGTGATCATCAGAAAAAGTAGACACTATCTAATGGCATATTTAAATATTTTCGCGTCATCATGACTAAACACAGTGACATCTGCCTGGCATCGAAAAAACAATGACAAACTTCCCTTAACCTTCATTGTAAATCCATTTGCAGACACATCATAACAGAAGGCAGGCAAAAGGATAGTGGTATGCTGCGATATATGATAATGAAGCATATGTTCTATGACACTTTACTACTCTTTTACATATTTCGGCGCTATGTCACCAGCGCGTCTTGCCCCCGCATGTGATTGAAGCTGTCCATAAACCGACCGCTTTGCTCGGGGTAATAATAAGCTTTCGAAACGACAACGCCTCATTTACTCGGCTGTTTATCCCGTTATCTTTGCAGAAACAATCACTGCTTTGCAATAATTACGCTCGATATTTCATTACTGACTTTGTAACCCGGCTACAAGCTTAAGGCCTGACGTTTTGTAAACATTGTGACGGCAATCCCACTGCCCATCCACATTGAACTGTCACAAGTACTGCATGCTCCTCATCATTTGCGCTCTATCCAGTGAAAACGTGCCGTCAGAATGTTGATGTTTGTTTTCACGCGTGCTGCACTGTAGCTTTTTCAGGAAGGAACATAATGACTTTGTAATAATTATTTGGGCCTTCATTTCGGGCTGTTCCCAGCACAGTGATTCGCATGATAACAAACGTTTGTTCCAAACGTCTGAGATTATAAAAATTAACTCATTAGTTGAATATTGATGTTTACACCTCAATTTATTCTCAGAAGTATTTTCCGGTTTGTTCCCTGCGGCCCGATGCGTCTGAAATAATATTACTATTTCCATTCGGAGACACTAGCCAACTCTTGTGCGCGGCATCTGTATTTGATGGCTAAATCTCGGCCGGAGTTTCTTCATTTAGGGTATTTCGACCAATCTACGCTTCGAACATTCAGTTGAAACATTTGGCACTAGATGCGATCTCCATGTTGTTTTGACTCTTTCAGTAATACGCTTCGGCCTGCTAACAAAGCTGCCAACTTTCTGGTATAACTTTGCTTTAAGCAAGCTGTGTGTAATAAAGAGGCAGTTTTAACAACCCAGTTAACAACGGAATTCCGCTGCTGCGGCGTGTACGTGTCGCGTTACCAACATACTAACTTAGTATTTCGATACGGTGTTACAAATAAAGCACGATTGAAACAATTTTAAAAGTTTCATCAAAAATCAACAAATCATCTTTACACTCACTTGGGCCACGACCCATCATAATTTGAGTAAAAAGACAAATCAGTGACGGCATTTTACTAAAGTTGTCACAACTTTAACTGAAATGAAGTTAAATTTTTAATGTTTTTACTATATATTCTTTTTCATCAGAAGCAAATAGAAACGGTAAACTTATTTTATATTAATTTACATGTAAATTTAGTAAGACACAATGTGATCTTTAATCGTACTCCCTAAAAATTCTATTTTATGTACGTATTTTGTTTTGTAGCAAATGAGTACTTTCGCCTATCGTGATCAAACTTACCCGCTAAGTGCAGTGCAAAAATGTTTGTTTGACTGGCCGATGCAGAATTCGTAAACATTACACCATACAGCCTTAGTCGCGCAAACAAACATAAGAAAGTAAACGTATTACGTCGTTGCATTTCATTAAACTTTCTATGAAACAGGGCCCATTCTATAACTCTGTTAGCAAACGAGACACTGTTTATTTCATTTAACCGTAAGCTGGTATCAAAAATCCTTCATTATACGATGAGACTGTGATCGAAAAGATTTACGAGGATGTTAAAACATGGAGCAGTGCTCGCAAAACTCCCGTTAATAACGATGATGAAGTTGTGGACAGTAAACGTCCCGACATTAGTTCTGCCAAGGGTTTGCTGTAAGAGGTATGAGCTATTGTTATGCCAAACGGGTACACGGCGAGCCAACCGATGACCAGCCAGCGTAATGCGTTCATGCAGAAGAACTCGCATAAAACAATTTTTGATGGAAAGCTCGTAAAATATTACGCTTGTTGCGCAAAACGTGCGTTTGTAAAGGCTATTACGAGAACTAGATTTTTGAACGATTGGCGCACTATGTTAATATCGTGAACATAATTAGAAATAGTATTCGCTGCGCTGCAGTAATACAATCTTTTTCGTACGATAATAATTTGGAAATTGAAACCGCCTGCAGAAAAGTACCTATGGCAACTGTAATTGCAAGCGCGAGCCCGCAGCCAGTAACTGTGAAGAAAAACTGAGCATTCGCTTTATGTGAAATGGTATAGTGAATAATTTTACATCATGACCTGGTGTGGATGTGCAGCCTATAAGTTACAAATGCAATATTAAAGATACTATAATATTCATTTTACGCTTTTTATAATGCTACCTCTGTTTCTTTTTTCTGTTTAATTTATACGTGTGCATTTTATATAGTAAAAACATCATGATAAGCAAATATCGTTTATTAATTTAACGCTTGGAAACTCAAGCAAGACTTGACAATACATGGCAGTCACTTTTATATAAATAGCTGATTAGCAAATAATAACCCGCGATATTGATAAATACAAATTACATGCGCGCGTGCACGAAGAGAATCTGGCACGTGAGGCGGCATTCTGTAAACTCGCCAAAGATTGTAATACTTTTATACAAATATCGTACTGCGACCCAATCCAAATCAGATTTAAAGCGTGTGATTGACGATAGTTTCGTGGCACGTAGGTGTATTTAAAACTGTTATTTTAGTTGGCTGTAATACTGAGCCAATGACTGTATCAGAAATAAGTAAATAATATGTTTACTGAGTGAAGGTAAAAATAAACCGTGTAAGCCGCTTCAACCGAAAAGTCTTTGTTGACCAAACATCACAAAAAAATACGGCGTCAACGGCTGCTATAACAACCGGCAAAGAATTGGCGCTGCATGAAAACATCGCTTCGCTAAAGCAGAATTCACAACGATGCTATTTGGTATTTTGAAAATATTGGGCACCCAGCAAGTACGGTGACACATGGAGTATGTTACATTTATTGTGATGTGACTGGCGAAGATGGCTGGCGCTGCATGTGCGACTGTAAAAGTATTAGTGGCGTGTTACGAACCCAGCTGAAGTAACCTCGCCCTCTGCATTTGGAATTTAGAAATACATAGATAGGTTTGATACTGGTGCTGGTACGTCAGGATTCTCTAATTTATTTTGAGCCTTAAGCTGTCAATCCGAAGATTGACAATGTTTGCATGTTGTTATACTGATCGAGGTCTGCATAAACTCAGCCTTTGGCAGAACGCGACAGCCGTGATATACGAGTAGTTAATTTTTGTAAAATATTATGACCAACGGCGTACTGATTGCTAATTGCTGATTGCTGTTTCAGTGATGAACAAGTGAAAATGGCAGTAATTGCTCAATAGATTTGAGTAAATCAAACTTTTAGTTAATAATGAAATATAAGTGTTGCACTGGAATACCCACTGAATATCGTGCTGCAAACAAACTAAATAACAAAAGACTTTCAAATATAGTCTGTATTCGTAACCAACAGCACAAAAACGCCGGTATGGCTCTGAAATTTTCTGTGAGGGCAAGCTGAATACCAGCTGTAGTGTGGTATCGAGTTTCTAAAAGTATCGGCTTTGTGAGTTTGACTATTGTTTATTTTATAACGCAAAAGGAATTGCAACTTTGCAAAATACGGCAACATATTACACAACAGTCTGAAACCATGTTTTCAATTAAAGCAAAAAAACATTATGTGAAAAAATTTGAGAAGGCACGTAGAGCTAAAATGTATACTTTACGACGTAACCTGAATTAACTGATTCTTAGTCTTTGGCTGACTTTTAAAATTCTGGCCTCAGTAGTCACTTTCGTACTGATTCAGCGCGACCGTCTCGCGCCACTAGTCATAGAACTCATTGCCCACTGACTCTGAGCAGTTGTGAGGAGGTAACGTGGATGATGAGCTTTTAAGTCTAAGCCACGGAAGTACGTGCACTATGCTATGTTTTCGTGCCTGCTAATATACTGGTATAAACTTTTACCAGTAATAATAATTATTTAACATTTTTATTATACTATGTACAGTAAGTGATACGGTGACAAAGTAAACTGTTGTTTTCTTCAAAAGCAGCAGTAACTTGCACTCATAACACGTCTGGCAGGCAGCACTTCTGAGAGCCAGTGATCATTTGTGTTATCTCATCCCATGTTATCTGCGCTGACTGCTGCAAAGAAACCACAAATACGTGCGAGAGCGAAGGCAAGCTAACCATAACGATGGCAGATCGGGAGAGATGCGGTGGCAAACAGCAAAACGACTGATGACCTTAAGCATATTGGCTAACATGTGCGATATGCTGTTAGTGCTGTTGGCTGATCTGAGCGCCAGGTGTATGAGGGCTACATTCTGAATGTACCCAATGAAGACCAGGTAACCTACTTTCAACAACAATAACCCATACCACTGGCTCCAACTTTGTGCGTGATGCACATGCTATTCTGGTGGATCTTGTCTCTCCCGCTGCACGACCGTCGCCCTTAAACAGATACTAATTCGTACTAAAGGCTACAGTGAACCTACATTTACCCCCTTCACCGCACCGAACGTATGTTGCACAGGCTTTGCTGCTACAGTGATGGGCAAACAAACAGCATTTATTAGGAGACGGGGACTAACATCACTCCATGAGCGATCAAGCACATCATGCTAACTACGCACACAGAAGCATGATGATTCAGTAATATTATTAAGTATAAGCACCGATATTAAAACATAGCACATCAAAAGCAGTCAGCTGATAAACAGGCAGGGCCGTTGGTAAAAATGGTGATCAATGACACAATCTCATCAGCAGTTACGAATAATTACTTAACAGAATCGTGCGTCGCTTTGGGCGTTTGACATCGAAATGATTTCGGTGCGACGGCCAGTTCTTCTCACGCTGCGGCTGCAAAGGCGCAGCGCAAAAGCGGTTATCGGCGATATGAAGAAAGCGTTCGATGGCAATCCCAAACGCACAACCACGCACCCGTGACGAAATGGCACCTCAGCATGGGCCCCATTTTCCCATTTCGGTAAAGAAACGGGGTCGTATCGCTCGAGCCTGGCGGTAAAACGATTGGGCAATCATCTCGGCGACATCAGCGGCCTCCCGAAAAGCAACGAAAACATAATAGTGGAAAGCCAGTGGCACAAACTATTCGACACTGGCATCCAAACACCTTCATTCTAAACCACATCAGCCCTATCCTGTTACGTTTCTGGATGGTTCTTTAACTTTCAAGTATCATCAGCTAAGCTTTGACATTCTTTTAAGCACGACATGTAGATTGTTTTAATCACAGAAAGTAAACTGGCTGGGTACTTTGGTGAAGACCACTGTGCAAGTAACACGTACCTCTTGGCATTAGAAAATAAGCAATAACATGATTTTTAATATCTCTCACTTGAATATTCGGCATTCTAATTGTAGAGAAGCACCTAATCACGGAGCGAGGCGATTGGCGTGGCTGTTACGAGTGTATCAGCGACTTACAAGGTCTTTCGCCGGCTCACTTTAAACACGTAGACGTATGAATGATGGGATGGCATCTGCTGAGCTGAAAGAACTAGATTTGTTTATCTTTTCATTGTTACAATTTAACTCGCTTCAGGCGTCACTTCATCACTGTAAAGGCCTGGTGAGCAGACACTGCTAAATGCATTTGTCCGGTACTGGCTACTGGCGAATGATAACCCATTTCTACGAGTTTTCAGTGCCGACCACTATCGAGTCGGCAGGCGAATGTCCGTGACAGAAAACGACAATCAGCGACGCTTACCGCAACGCAGATGATGACGCGTGTTTGTACCTTTCGCAAGCGCAATCATAAATTTGACTATTTTCTATCTGTGTTTTGACATACGCCCGTGCTGATCGGCCATTTGATTCGCCCAGTCAGTGCGGTTGGCACGCACGGGAAGTACGCAAAAAACGGGCCCCTTTCATTTTGCTTTGCCAGTGTGATCAAGTTTTGTATTTTGTAAGCCACGGAAATGCGGCAAAATGCGTATCACTAATTTATCGGCGAGTATGCAACTTAGAAATTTTTCGGTAATCAACTTAAAAAGTTTTAAACGGCATAACAGTCGAGAAAAAGAGGACGAAGTGAATTATTTGCGCAAATCCGAAGACCATGGTAAATATAAATCTGAGTTTTCGAAGTCTAGCCAGCTGTTCAGAAATCTTTGTTCGTCGTTTTCCAAGCTATGGCTGTTTTATAGCCTTTCACTACAGTGTAGTCTCTTGGTACTAATTCCAAAAATAAATGACCTAGGACAAAATGGGGTTTTCGAAAACAAGCAATTCGCATCGGCAGAAAATTACGATTTTACAACAGCTATTTGATTATTGCTGTTACAGCAGCTTTGACATGATGTAAATATTTTATTCAGTACCAAAAAAGCCATTTGAGATTCTGTTTTGACAAAGTGATAAATTTTTCTTTGTTTTACAAAAATGCCGGAAAGCATTTTGCGTAGCTGCGGAAATTTTAGCTGATCATTCTGAGTGACGCTGGGAGCTAAACAAGCCCACCCAAACTCGACACTAGAAGGAATCTTTGTGTCGAGATAAGACGTTATTTTCTTACAGCAACCAGCTTCAGCATGGCAGCTGTTGTCTGTCGGCTCAATCGTGATATGCGTGAGCCTGTTTACAAGCAAATGACGTTAAGTCGAAGTACTTTGTACTGTGAAGCTACCGCACGATTATTTTTTTGGCTTTAACTCTGGCGAATACGTCGCGAAAATTTGTTGCTGTTTCAGCAGCGCATCAGGCTGGCCGACTATCGCTGATCATGCAGGCGGGGACGCTCTAGCGCGAACCGAAGCGACCCACGTCTCAAAAGAAAAAACGTGGTGCTGACAGCATGATCGTAACCATTTCTTCCCATTCGGGCGTGCATCTGAACATCGATTCAAATGCCACACGAAAGAAGTAGGTGTGCGTGATTTGCTGATGAATACCTCTCTGGCGAAAACGCAGCAATCATTGTCGAAAAACTCTCGCTCGGGAAATCAGCGTTGACGTAAACCAGGTGACGATGAATCGTGGATCTATGGTGGTCGAAAACGCCAATGCGAGTATGAATAACTGCGACTAAGCTGTTTAAGCACGCGTTGAAAACTGTTGCGTCGTTTATCGAGGCGTCTTGTTAGCTGGCAATCAAGGAACATGCTCAATGATTGCTGCGACCGTTGCTTTGCACAAGAAATGCGAAATAACTTAAGTGAAACGTGTCGAAAAACTGTCTGGCACACACCGCTCGACTGCAAAATGGAATTTTGCTGGCAAATGTCGGCTTCTCTCCATACGGCCCGGACCGGTTACATTCCCAAGTACAGTATGCTACGAAAGGAAAGCGATTTCGGGTCTGGCAGCGGTGAACCTACAAGCTTCCAGCAGTTTGACACCGCTCGGAAGGCGCAAATACTGCATTGTTGCTCGAGGAATGCAGATGCATTGACGCGAAGAAACCGCGAAGCGTAAAAAATGCGTTGTCTGCACTCTTTCGCATTCCCGACGCAAAACGGCCGCATGCAGTAATCATTTCTCGCAAAAAAAGTGCATTGATACCATTAAACGCTGCGCTTCTCGGTGACAACGATTTACTGTTTGTCGCAGCGATTTAACAGCCTGCTATCGAAAACGTGATGACGCACCTCTGTTTGGCAGGCGCCGGTGCCTACGCCAACTCGTGATATATGATCAATAGAGGCTGGCAATTTCATGTACGACTCTTGTAAGCCTAACGAAGATGCTACCGCAACGGCGTGATGTATCGTACGATGTTCACCCTCCTCTAAATGTAATATTTTCTTGGCTTTGTTTATTTTTATAACGATCAGCAAACACACAAAATGCTACATTTTTGCTGTGAATCTCAACTATTTAATGTAACGAAAACACCTTTCGGCATCAAAATAATCATTGACTTTCAGTAACTCTGTATGTGCATAACTGACATGCAAGTGCTCAATAATCAGGGCCATATTTTTCGCCTATTGAAAATTTGTTGAATATGTCACTAGTAACGTATCCCACAACTATCTTTTAACATACTGTTCAGAAATCTTTCATACCTCATACACCAATAGCACTATTGACACTCTTTATTAAAAAATGTGACTGTTGCAAATGGAGAGACCAGGCTATGCAAATACGAAAGTGTGACTTTAACCGGACTCAAGCAGCCATCGTATGATAAATAACGTTCTCCTTAAGCATGGTCTGATAAAAGAGCGACTCGTGTGTTGACAACGCTATTGATAACACTCTGAACGTCATCTCGTATGATCATGCATTTTCAAAACGTGAGCAACTTCGTGACATGTAATAAAAAATGTAACACAGGCGGGCATGTTCTTCTCTTTGAAGTGCGAATATTCCAATTTATCGTACTGATATGATACTAAACATTCATGCAAAACGCTAAACTATTTACATGTTTATACTGGTAAACTGGTCTTTCGAAAGAACGAAAGAAGCTGGTTTCCCGCAGACTGTTTGCTGTGATGCGGTTGCCAAACGGACTGGTAGTGTGGCTTACTGGTCTGCGGTGTTTTGACCCGAAGACCGCAAATCGATTTTTGAATATACGAGAACGCATTCGAATAACACTCCGAGTTGACTAACAGATTAGTAAGCTATTTTATTCTTATCTTGCAACTACATCTTTGCACTTATTTTTCGACATGATCTCCCATAACGACAGAAGACGCATCATATATGGCTGCAACTTTGAGGAGCAAGCTGCTGTAAAATCGCGCTGACCTGTAACCTGGCTGGGTGAGTGGCCTCAACCATTCTTACCATGCGCTGAAAGAAGAGCCGAGTAACCAGATCTGAGCTGCTGGATGGTTAAAAACGTCGAAGACTCAAGTGAGGCGGAAGCGAGGATATCTTCGCACCTTTGGTCGTGCGGCACAAAGCCTTCACGATGAATAGCTGCGCGGCAATGGCTGCTTATAACAGCACGCCATTGCGGCTGCACATTTCAAACTGCCACAAAAAACAAACTGCACAGGCGCGATGTTCTCGACTTTACGGCGATGCCGACGACTGCCCCGGCGTGAGGGCCTCAACCGCCGCACTATGGCTCGGCGTTAATTTCTGAATGACCTCATATTTATAACTCACATTCATGAAAATATCAGCGATTTTAACTGTAAATTTACGGCAAAGAATTTATTTGCGACACTGCGACCCTGCGATCGAAAACTTAAACAAGCCAACATATATTAATAACGTCGGTTATGTTTACGACAAATAGCACATCGGTAAAGAGAAAGAAAAATGTCGAAAACGTATTTCTAGCGCGCGGCTTTTCTTTGCTAATTTTCCGGCGGACATGGCACGAGACCAGCGGTAATCTGCCGTCGTATATTTATCCCCCTCGACTGTTGCCCATCGCCCAGATCTGATTAATTTCTCCTAATTCTTCTGGAGTACATCGGAAATGTCGGGTGTGCGGAAGATCAGTGTAACTTGACTACTCATATTTGCTCAAGTCTGAAGAGACTGTCGGCATACTGCAACTCTTTCATGAACTGATCTTTATGGTACTAGAAGGTACTGGCTTCTGCCTGAAACTTTTTCAACTTCACTCGAGAATAGTATCTTAACTTTTGACTTAAAATGCTGTATCTTTTCATCAGTACTGCGTATTGAAAGAGGACACCATCTATTCACCTTTCAGCTTTCCATACAAGCACTCATTCTACAAAAATGTATTGGCTGTCTCTTTCATGGCTCAACACTAAACCTTTCATCATTCTAACAGTATGTAATGGTGAAGTATGTTTTTGTCTCTGCTTACAACTCCATGTTGATGGCTTTACCGACCAGACCAGAAAGTGCCCCGAAAATAACATCTTGTTTCGAACGCTTTTGCTCTACGACCCCACTACTGAAACAACTGGCTCAAATATTGTTGACGGTAAAAAAATTAACCGTACGAAAATACGCGAATATCTTCGTCTTCAATATTTTTCTAAACTAATTTTTATAACCTGTGTTCTTTCTTCGAAATTTTAGCAAATGAACATCGAAACGTTCTGTTGTTGCAATAGGCTCCGCATTCTTTTACAACTGTCAATAAATAGGCACCCTCATGGAAGTTTAATGACACAGCCGCTTATCCATCGCTCATTTTTACTAGAAGTATTAGTAATGGCACTTTCACGTGTTTATAATGACAGTGATACCATCGGTGCTAATAGAGCTAACTTTCAATATCTTAGAAAACTGCTGAGACCTTTTGACTAAATTCGAATGCATTGCACGGTTCGACACGGCGGCACGGCGCAGATGTTACCGCTGACCGGAACTGTGCGAATTTCTGTTGAACGGCGGCATCGCACGAAGGCGTATATAGGCCGCTGAATTTCGTTGTGTAAAACAAGGCGCATTTGTGGGCAAATGCGGATATTTCCACGTTTGATTTCGTGCGCTGCTAAGCATCTACGAAAATATTTTTGAAATATCCGGAAGTAAGGAATGCAAATCGGCGCGTTCTCGCTTCTCACAATACAGGCTTCAACCTGGGCACGACATGAGACATGCTGCCATCTGCCCATCCATTTAAACGAGTATATTCGGCATAAATGCCGCGACATGCTGTTTCGTTTTCGTTATATAACCGCAAGCTAACAAAACGAATCGGTACCTGTTACACTGCTGTGATGAGCTCCTGCAGAAAACAGAAAATAAAATTCGGCCTGCAGGCTGCGTCTATGCTGTATGTCGATAACTTTGAATCGCTTTGTTCTGCTGAATATGAGCACGAGGATCCTGATATTGTAACTGCGCCCGCGCACGAAACTGTCGCCTGGAAAAATTGCAATAAGCCGATCATTGATCAAAATAGGTATGCAATATAATAGCAAAAACAACGGCACATCAATAATTTCATGAATAAATTAAATGACTCTGAAAAACTGTCATTGCCAAATCCAGAGTATGGCGCTACGCCGATAACTCGCTACACTGAACAGGCGCGAAGCTTTCTTCGGTCGAAAATGATACTCTTCACCTGTATTTCCAGGCAGTATACCAGCTTAAATTTTCTGAACAAGTGATCTTATTAAACACCGCTTGACTTGATAAGGCGACTAACTAGTGCGACCACACGCCCTGCCGATGCATATGGCGTAAACTAAGCTGTGCTGAACTGATAGCCATCTATAGCATTATTTGATGAACGCCTGGCACATGATTGATTTTATATTGTTTGTGACGGCAACATGACTTATTGACAGTACTGTTTGAACAACACGCAAAAATGTTGAAGTTAGAGTAACTAAGTACGCTAGACAGTGTGCAACGCATTGAAACACATTTGGAATGCATCGGCTTAGAGGCAAAAAGCGGAGCGGATGCACGTGCAGTAAACTTTAGTAATAACCATCGGGATGATATAACTGATAAGAGCGCAACTTCAATAACAGAATTAAAATTGAAATTTTACATTGAAGCAATCGACAAAACTTCTTTAACAAGTTTTAACTTCTTATACCGGTAATCATGGATTTGCTACGATCATTTTGAAAATCGTTTATCATTTACGGACACAGTGATGGTATCGAAATCGCGAGAAACAGTATTGTGAACAAATATCAATTACCGTGTTGGTGATATAAGACAATTTGTGACATAATGAAGAAAGGTAAACAAAGCACGAATATTGATTACTTTCGACCTTGCTACACGTCCGTATCGACAGTATGCTATCGAAATAACTCGCATTTGTGAGCCAGAGACCAGTAAATAGTAGCTGCAGCGCATTGAAGTATCCTTTCTGATTGTGGTAAAAAACTTCTGTTAAACCTTTGCGACCTGCGATTGCGATGATAGAACGCAAAAATGACCATGCAATTTTAACGGAGCAAGCTGTATTACAGCAATACATTTCATTTGCAAAAAAATCGCAAAGCTGTTTTCAATGTACTATAAGCAACGCTCTGGCAAAACCGTCGGGCGATAAGCAAGTATTACGAGGATGACGAAAACGAAGAATTAACGATAAGTACTATTTTGTGTAAAAATGGTATGTGCATTGCATGTGTTTTGTACGATAACGTAATATCGGATGTTATTGCATGCGGCTTATGTCACAGCACACAATATTTATAACAAATTGTGCATTTTTCATTACTGTGTTGATTTTATAATATTGGGCCGAACTCGGCATTCCGCACACCTGCATTCATGTAAAACAGAAAAATAAACTTACAGTTTAATAAGAAGAGCCTGATCTCTGCAGTCACGCAAAACTGGGTACAGTAAAGAAACCATTCCGACCTTCAAATCACCATAGCTGAAATGATCAATGTGACATTTGGCTCGAAGCTTAAACTGCAACAACCATGCGATGGTATAGGAAATAATATCAAATCTACATAAAATGTTTACATTCAAAATATTTATTTTCAAATTTGCAACTTCAATGATCTACTAAGAAAATAACTGAACATTTCAGAAAAATGATACTAAATGACATTAAATATCTTACTTTAGAGTACGCAATAATAATAATAAAAATTCAGATAAATAACACGTGCATACACGAATATTGAAAAAACAGTGTCAGAGCAACTTTAACGCCTTTAGAAAACCTTGCTTGCATATCTAGGAGCGTAAGCAATCGATTAAGTGAAATAATGGCCAAAATTTTGAGGCATTCTGAAGACCGTGATGACCTTAAGCTCAGTTTTAATGATTTCGAGACTTTGAAAAGATATTTCGGCAGCAACTACGAAAACAGCATGAACAAATGCTGGTGTTTGAAATGCGATTTAAGCAATACGATTTGAAGGCGACGTAATCTCCGAATAAATTTATAGCTATAATAATTCAAGATCATTATATAAGGTTGAGGGCACGAAATATATTTCAGCAGGCGTATACCTATATCAGCATTTTACAGCATCGTTCACAACTAATTAACAATGAATCCCAACGGGGACAAATAACTCTTAATTGCATTAAATCTTTTTACACAAGCCATGCTATCGTCGCAACACTGTCACTGTAATTAATCTTAAACATTTTGTTCTGGTGACGATAAAAAGTTGTGCTCTTCTCCTGTTATATCTGACGATGAACGAAAGGGTGAAAATATTCTATTACAAAATTCACGAAGTAATATTTAAATGCAATCAAAATACAAGCCGAAATTTAACTCTTATTTATTACTGTCGAGGTGCAATCTAATATAATAGAAAAATACGACCACTTGTACGTTTACTATTTCTATTAAGTAGGCCATTTAAATTTTGAATTTTATTTCGGGTAATGGTGCATTTTTAAGCCCGTAAATAACATTTTCACTGTTTTAGCCTGCTCGGCTGCAGCACTATCATTTAAAGGTTTCCGTACTTTCAATGGTATTATTACTACCGCGAGAGGCTGTAAGCTGGACAGTGTAAATCGCTTTCAGGCCGCGTTCCTATGACCCCCAGTTTCCAAATTCAGCATGTTGAAAAGCAGAGCCAGTGGAGCGTGGTGGGTGATTCGGTAAATCGAACCGTGCAAGCCTGCTCAGTAATAAACTTGCTTTTCATGAGAAGGTATCTTCGCCTGTTTCAAACTTAAAACACTGCATGCCCAATTGCAGCAAATTTTAAATAATTTTCCATGTTAAACGTATTTTGCAGCAAGCAAATACAGAGTTTTGATTTTGAAATATAAGCAAATGGGCGAATTTATTGAAATACCGTAAAAATGATGCGAAAAGAAAATTTTCTATCGAAGCTTGTGCTTTCGAGATGTCGACATTCGTTTCGACAAAGACAGGTCACATTACTCTGTAAGCTTTTAATTGAGAAAAAAAGCTGGCCAAGCCGAGGACAGAATAATGTCACTCATTTTTGTTAAGTCATTTCAGCAGTAATTATAATATCGGCAAGTTTGTGTGTCGTGTGCGATGATGAGTCTCCGCGTGCGCTGCTACCAGCCAGAGAGTGAGCACAGCTGATGACTGCAATCTTATTGCTGACCAAGAAATAGTGTTCATAATTATTCTTCAAATCTCCTCGCGCTTTCTTTCAAGCTGACATCTTTACGAAAATAAATAATACATTCAAACAGTCTGATGAGGAATAAATAAAAATACAAAAATAAGAGGTAAGTGAGTAAGTGCTGCAAAAAACCTCAAGCTAACAAACTGTTAATTTGATTATTTATTACAATGTGTTCGACTAGCTTTTAATGTATACTAAGTAGGAACAATAAGTACCAAACAAAAATAAGATTCATTATAAAATAAAATTAAAAACTTAATAAATAACACCTGTCCATATTAACAAAACTTCATTTTTCTACAAAATGACCATCTGGCTGGCAAAATAATCACTATCTGTAATGTTTATTCTGACCCATTAGATTTTTCGAAAACGACCATCAATAATGAAGGTTGTATGAACGGCTAACAGCAATACCCAGACTCTTGGTTTGAACAACAGTCTACAACTTTTAAAAATTAGAGTGACGAGAAAAATCGTTTGGCTCTAGTGAATCTAACTGCATATACAGCAATGCCAGATGGCTATTTGAGCATCTCTACCAATCGATAGAAACGATACTGAAGAAAATGTTGAATATTTTTAATAACACAAAAGTCTCTTTGTAACATACAAAAATAGGCTTAAATCTTTAGTGATTGTTGAAATTGCTACACGACCAATAAAAATATACAAACAAAGCAGGGTGACAACGCCTATTGACCGAAAAACAATCGTAAAAACGAATGGCATCAGTAATAAATAGGCAACATACAGCACAGACCACCTTTGTATAGAATATTTATTTTATACTAAAAGCAAATGTTATAATGAAGCGCCTTCGATAATAATATTAAAATCGCCTTCGCTCGGCGCGCACAACGTAACGCCGCGCGGCGGTGATGACTTTGCTGGTAAGACGTGTCAAAAAACTAATTTTGTATTACCATCTATGAAGCAACGAAAACAAAAAAACGAGTAGGTATGCTGGTGATGTTAAAATCTAGTGTGAAAAACACGAAACCAGAAAAAGCCAGTGGTAATGGGAGTAATAAGGCAAAATAAAATGCTAGCGCTCAGACAGTCTAATATATGCAGATGGTAACTCACGATCATGCTCAGACCAAGTATAATATGAATGAAGATTTGCTATTTTGCATTAACAACTGTTGCAGGTGTGCCAGACCAGATAACTATAGAGGTACAGAACCTGAAGCGCCAGCAATTAGAAAATGTTTGTAATTAGCATACAAAAAGAAGTTTAAGAGACTGATGTGGTTCGCCCTGTGAAGGCCCAAACAATAGACACTTGGTTGCGACACTGGGTACGTGATTGACGATGTAAAGTTTTATATCCCCATTTTTATTATGTTCGACACATATCTGACCGATTTTCGTTTTTATTTTTCTCGATTTTCATCGAGCTCGAGCTAAATACGAATTTTGTGTATGTGAGCACTACGGTGTTAACAAGAAGGCTATGAAAATGTATTGAAGAAAAGTTTTCCAAACGAAATATGAACGGAAAGAACGGGCAGGAAAGGAAAACAGGCGTACGGAGACACAATGAGCGATAAATGAAAGTTTGATTAAAAACAGGCGTTAGCAGAAAGCAGGTATGAGCTCGCAGTTGTTGCATCCGCGTGCAGCCAGAGACACGGCGCGAGTAAGGACGACGCGACGCGTTAACGGGCTCTTGCAAATTTGATAGCTGTATGGCTATGACAGTGCCGGGTGAAGTGTTTTCGCGTCGAGGCTCGCTGTCGGGCCGGGCGAAACACAGTGATGAATGAAGCTTGCGAGAATGAGTGAGGCTACCGGTATTGCTACTGCTATTTTATTCACCCTTTTTGAAGGTGGCTATAAGCTGAAGAACTGTATGAGAAAAACGGTATATTCTTGCATTCTACAATTTAGGTAGTACTGTTGAAACAACACAGCAGCAATAAGCAATCGATCAGTAATATCAGACTAGTAAATGCTCAATCACAATCGCCTTCGAGTGTTACAAGAACTTTAATGCTTTGATAAGTTCGCAGAAAAAACGAAGCAATCGTATAAGAGAACTAAAAAAATGATGAGAAAGTGAACTTGTTTTATCTCAGAGTGGAGGTGACAACAGCATTTCAAATTATTGCCGGAGAAAAGCAAGGGCATCATCACGAAAGACAAGCTGTGCATCCGTGACAGCGGGTTACAAGCCAAAAAAATGAAAGTACGTTTTCTGGAGTGAAAATGTGGGTTGCGGACGACATACCGTGCTACTGCAAAAAAACAAATGGTTGGAACACTCTTCAAAGGCATAATGTTTCTTGTCAAGAATTTGCTGGCAAGCTATAACACAACAGGCAAAACTTAGAGCAAACAAACTTAAGTAACCCACAGCAGTGTGCAATAAAACTAGTATGCCTTTCTGATACGCTATTCGAAGAACTCGCTAGTTTGTATTTGTCAGGCTGACAAGCAATTTTATTTTGTTCGAGTGACTTTGATGAGCGCTTTCAGGCTATCGAAGTGGCTTAAAATGACCGTGGCTTTGACGTGGTTTCGCCGGAAGGTCTTGTTTCAATTCCCGGAATTCAGCGCACGTGTATCAGAATGAACAAACGTAAACTTAATATATCAAATGCGTGGGCTCGTAAAATAACGAGGTTATTTATGCTGGTTCGTATAACAAGTACAAAGGCTTTACCTTTAGGCCTCATTTCAAGCTGCACGGCTTTTATAAATGACCCCAACAAAGAACCGGCAGCTGGACACTACACCTGGCGAACTGCGCTACTACACCCAGCGACTATTGTGATGATGCAGTTAAACGGTGAGCTGTGAGGCTCAGTGCAATTCATTGAAGGCAAGTTGCCGTGTGTCAAAAGCACAACACGGCAACCTTTCTAAGGTAGTGAAGCAATACGCTAAAAAA